>CALNXJ010000079.1:0-57500 GCA_942486045.1 Pocillopora meandrina
GGTAATAAAAAAAAAATTCTAAACTTTTCACAGCAAGTTCATGATTAAATAAATGAATTAATGGTCCATGGTCTTACAGGGTATCGTCCACGTGTCGTGGTTTAGGCATCCTGTAACCCTGAATCAGTAAATCTGCCATTTTTCTTCCGTCAATCTTTGGATATGGAGAGCCACCAAAGACGAGAAGTTAAACACGAAGACAGCGAATCGATCAAAAAGTGCGCCATCTATATAAATTACACTGAAACACAATTATCTGACATACCTATCGTGAAGATTTCGTAAAGCACAATTCCAAAACTCCATCTAATTAAAGAAAATGCCATCAAGCTTCATTGCAAGTTGACACGTACAAGTATAATTAAATTATAGGTTGAACATGAATAGATTTGAACGGTTTTTTTTTAACTCTTTAAAACTGTTTATCTGCTTATTAGATCCACTTACACATCACTTTTCGTCGTATATCGTCCGTATAACAGCGCTTCGCAAGCTGTCCATTTTACTGGCAGTCTTCCCTATCGAAACATGGAAAGGAAATGTTGAAGAAAAAGAGCAGATGATTCTTCCCTTTGTTTATCTGGCGATGATGTAGTGTAAAACATTACTGAGAAACAAGGTGAGAGGAGGTTGAGATAGGATATATCTATCCTAATAAACTACGGTATTAGCCAAACACGCAACATATCATGATAACGAAATCAGAAACCTTTGATTTCTTTTCGTAGATGTTTTCCTGGCATACGTCCCTTGCCATTCCAAAATCGGTTACCTTACATCGTTCTTGCTCTCCAACCAAGACGTTCCGGGCTGCAAGGTCGCGGTGAATAATCTGTCGTACATAATACAGAGCATTAATGAATAATTAATTGATTCAATAACTCATTTTGCACTGCTCAAAAGCGTCGGATGGAAAAACTTTGTTCTTTGCAACGAAACAAAAGTGATACATGTAATGGACGCTTTTAATCATTGCAAACAGAAAGCTCTATTATCCTATTAAGCTCCATCCAACCATATTGGAAAGATTTCCCTTGTTTAAATATCAAACAAGTTCCAACTTGAGTCACTTGTATCCAAGTTTACTTCATGGACAAAAAATTGTGGATGGAAATTGAAATGAAAAAGGTATCCCTTGCAGCTATTGCCGCCGAGACAGCAAAGTGAATTTTGATACTAAAATCGACTTACATTTTTTGAGGACAAATAATGCATTCCATCAGCCACTTGCCTGGAAAACTTCATTAGCTGCTGGGAAGTTAAACTCGTCTGTGGCTTAATATCCGGGTCCTTGAAGTAGTTATCTTCTAAATGTCGGCTCTTTCTCAAAAAGCCCAGGAGATCTCCATACGGGACATATTTGATAAGTACAAGCAAAGGATCTAAAAAATATATGTAGAAAACAACAGAGAACATCAGCTACGTTATCACTTTGAAGTGATAATTACAGCAATGGGAAAACGAAAAACTTTGCAGTTGTGCTAAGTGCATTCTAAATTTAACCCAGGATCTGCGGTAAACTGGATAAATAATCTTAAATCGAGTGAACCGGAACTCGTAACGATAAAACAAAATAATTATTTATCGTGCACAATTGCTACAAATGCTCTTTGCTGATACTGTTAAGATCAACAATGACAGGATTAGGTATAATGAGAGAGCAAGAAATTATGAATTCAGAGCAATTTTGGCTTTAAGTTGTCAGGGTGACACAAAGAGACGTAAACTAGGCAGTTTCATTCTATTTTCTGCACCTGATTCAGTTACACAACCCTGCAACTTGATAACGTGTGGATGAGGCTTGAGTTTCTTCAGGACTTCAAGCTCTGACAGCAAATCTTTCCTCTCTAAGTCTGTAGCGTTACCTAAAGAAAAGAACGACTATTCAGTAACAGTAAAGCCTTATCTTAACTAAAACGCTCTTTAGGCAATGAATAGAGTACCTTTCAGCATTTTTATGGCAACTGTAATTGTCTCCTTTCTTCCTCGAAGGTTTGAAGCTTTTCCCTGGGCGACTTGACCAAAGGCACCTTTTCCAATAATCTTTTCAAATGTTACATTTTCTCTTTCCACTTCCCATGAGCGCGTTCCTGGGAGCAGGGGTGCATATTCGTTTATTTCTAAATAACTTCGCTCTGGGTCCGTGGCAGGATCATTCAGTGGTCTAACTTCATTCAGGTCCATGTAATTTCCGGGAGCATGATGCACCACGGTGCTAAGGTTCCCATTGCTACTTTCCAGTTCTTTTGTTACTTCCTATGTAACACCATTTCTATACAACTGATTCACGGTATTCAAGTCCCAAGGGCCTTGAAAAAATTGAAGGTATGCATGCTTTGCTTTAACTTTCAGCATTTAATTGCCAAACAGATATTTGTTGATCATCACAAAGTAGATTATTCGATAAAAATGCACCCCATACTTACAACGTGACGCGTACGTGATTCCTTAAGGACTGTATTAGGTCTAAAAGAAAATCAAAACTAATAGTTTCTAGGAAACAGACTAAACCTCACCAACAAAATCCCTTTCTTGTTTTTTTTTTTTGTTTTTTTTTTGTTTTTTTTGGAAATATCAACTGACACATTTTGAGAACAACTGAGAAACTTTTCTCAGAACTACAAATACGAACAATACCAATCTGATCTACAGATGCTATATTAACTTTTTATTGTAATGACATCTTACCGATTATCTTTTTCCCCTAAGAAGTGTGGAAAGAAGGAAAGAGATGACATTAGATAAAGAGAAAAAAGCTGCTTAAATTATTTTAAAATTCAAAAAGTCCTCATCAATTAAGTGTCATGTATTTCCAGCTCCTTCTCTTGAAAGTACTTCCAATAATAATAATATTATTTATCTTATCCTCAGAGGGCACGGTAAGGAATCCGGCAATGTGATTGGTTCTTTGCGCATTCCGTATTTTCCTATCTCTACCCACGGGCAACGGTAATGCTCTCGTGAGTCGCTGAGTTCATTCTTACCTTCGTTGCCATTTTTCATAAATCTATTTTGTTTTACCGGCCGGGCAGTATTTTTAAGCAAAGACGTTGGTCACTACCTCAAGCCGATAATTAATTCATTAATCCTCTCTTTTCTCTCCCTCAAATCGCTTTGGCTGACAGAAAGCTATTGGTTTCGAAATTAACTTGTATAAGCTAAAGAGTCATTAAACTGGTTGACAAGCGGCCTAAAGCCCGTCTGTAATTAATTTCAACCCCCCACAAAAAGTACTAGAAAGTTAAAACGTGAGGAATTTGGTTACAATTGAATTAATCGATGGAACCTTCATTCATTTAATATCTGAATTCTCTCAAACAATCTGTTCGAAGTAAAAGGGCGTGCGAAGTTTTCAGTTCTACAACAAATACGCGCTCTCGGTGAGTCTTTTCAAGTCCGTTCAATTTGGACATTTGTACCGTAAATTGCACAACAGAAAGTGAAGGAATTCAATGAGAAAAAGCCGCATTGAGTCTCCTTGTGTCTTGTTTAAGTGTTTAATTCGAATTTAGTTTTTGTGGTGGAAAGACCAGGGCCCAGTTGTTCGAAGGCCGATTAGCGCTAACCCAGGGTTAAATTTTAATCTGCGTTTCTTTATTCGTTTACTCAAAAGCCTTTTTGGGAAAATTTTCAGTGTCCTTTTTAAAGCATCAAGTAGTCATACTCTAAACAAAAAGAATTCGACTGAATTTTCTTGTAAAGCTTTTAGATCTGAAATCGGATTTCACACTAACCCTGGGTTATCTTAACCCAGCTTTGAACAACCCGGCCCAGATTTACACACGCTATTGAAGTAAACAAACGAACAAACTCTCACAATTTCCAAATAAAAAACTTGAATTCACTTACAATTACTTTCCTCACCGTTTACTTGATTAACAGAGGTAAATCTTCGTACATGAATGAATCGTCGAAGAGAGTGAATAATACTTTCCGTAAGATCATTGACTGTTTTTGAAGAAATCATTGTGGTGACAGTCCTTGCCAAACTACTTTGGTTGTTTTTTCAAAACTGTATATGCCCTTTTTTTTTTTCTTGCGCGCTCTCTAAATGACAGGTGTCAGATTGAGACAGATAGTTGTAAAAATAACGTTTCAAAGTTTGTTGGGAGGCCTTTTAAATCACCTTTATCATTACACAAATGAAAATGTTTCGGTGAAGCGTCTCTCTTTAATTTGCATCGCCTCTATTTTAACTACCATCTACTCGCTCAAGAATTGTTCAGTTTATGGAGGATCCTGCTGTAATTACAGCCCTAAATCATTCGGGTTCTTTTGGAGAGAATTTTCCTTCAGTTTAAGGGAAAAAAATTAAAATGTTATTCAGCAGCCTAGATCTGTCCGTATTGGGAAAAAACTTTGCCCAAGGTCTTGAGTAACGCCGTCAATTGGTGTCATGAATTGAAAGACTTTGCGAAATGACTCTAGTATGCTGCAAGTTCTCCGACTCCTTGCTGTTTCCTCTTTCCTTCCCCCTTCTCAGTTTCCATTCTATTCTTCAAATGAATCTCCCTTTGTCAATCGTCCACAAATCGTAAATCTAGGTTAGTAGCATCTCGAATAAGAGCATTTACCAACTGAATATAGTAATTCACTCTACTTACGTTTGCGGCGTTTCCAGGCATTCAAAATAATAGCAACAGCGAACATAAAGGCAAGGACCCCAATAACTGAGCCATAAATAGCATCTTTATTCACCTTTGCTGGTTCAGATGGGACTGGACCAGGAACAGAAACTAAATCTTAAATAGATGACATACATTTTACAGAAGCAATGCTTTTCTTAACTGTTTAGTTGAATTAATAAGAGTTAAACTGATTTAAACACAGCTATGCACATTTATCGGCAACCCATAACAGGTAAAGAACTCATAAAATGTAGCTGAAGTTTGCTTTGGCCTTGTGATCAAATAATGTTTTCGGTGCACACCCACTGTGCAAGAACATTACAAAGGTGTTTTTCACACGAGCTTAAAGTTAAAAGCGTAACTTCCGTGAGTTTCCATCACATTGGTAATCCATCTTAAGTACAAATTCGCAGGTCACAGACCCAATTTTCATTAGGAGCAATCCAAATTACCGTTATTGAAAGTTTATGCACACCTGAAATAGTTGATCCTACGGAAAAGGTATCTACTTTTAGGGTACCTAGGCTTCCACCCTCAATTGTATCTAGAAACAATGATTCTACTTCATTTTCTCCAACAGGCTCGTCAAAAGTGAGCGATATGTCTGCGATAACACTTCCCTCTCTGTAAAAAGATAAAAAAAAAGTAAATCCAAAAATTTCTTCAACTTAAATGTTTTGAAGAGTATCTCAACCAGAAAAATAGAAAATTTTAAAATCAAAGTACAATAAGTAGCTTTTGTCATCGATGAATGATGATACCTCAGCTGCGTTACATTGATTTCTCTGACGCCAGAACCTTTGAATTCTTCATCCACCTAAAAAGCAACGACATCCAAATCATAAGTCAGTATGGTAGAGAAAGGAGAGTGGGGATAAGCTCATAATTATACGAAAGGACATAAGGATGTTTTGCCCTGTTTTATTACAATTTAGTCATAGGAAAATGTTTTACACTCTGTACGTAAAAGACTCCTCACTTAATGATACCTTGCTCTCTACACGCACTTCAACAGAAAACGAGGAAGGCTTTTCTCTAAAGAGCAAAGGAGGACTAACATAACTTTCTTCCTTCTGTTTTACTGCAGTATTTAAAAGAGAAAATCCTAACAAATTAGGATACTGCGCCTATGATTATACTGTTGGATAGAAAATATCTGATTCTTAATGATTTTTTATTTAATTAAGTAATGAGCACCTTCTCAAAAATATAACAACACCAATGACTTACCGAACGTATTATTATTTCAACAAACAGTTGTGTATCTAGGTCAGAAAAGTCTGTAAGTTCCTCTGTCCACTATTTATTGTTAATTTTAAGGCTGATCATGGTAACAATTGCCACTGAGTCTATTGTAGCAAAATGAAACGGAAGTACAACCTTCATTATCCTGAAGATATAGCTTGCAACATATTAACATTCATTACCTAATATCAAGCAAAGCAGCAAAATTGTAACGAAAACAAAAGTGGCTCCCACATGCCACACTGATAATTCGGTTTCTGGTATTTCGTTTCAGTAAAATCCTGACCTATCGGGTAATAGTAAGGAAGTAACGAGCTCACATTCCTGGATTTTTGGGGCATTCTCATAGTTCTCCTCCTCCTTTTCATCCTCAAGATTTAATTTATTGACGTCTCGTTAACCAACGGGTCAAAAATATTCGTCTTTCTTTGTTCAACTTACCATTTTCTTTGCAATCTTTTCCTTTTTTCCCCTTGGGACAGAGGCAAAAGTGCTTTACAAATTCTCTGCAGGTTTGTCCATTGGTACATTCCACAACACAAGGGTTTCCTACACGCATAAAAGGCAAAAGACATTATTGGATGAATGAAAGTTCCGCTAGTGTTTTAAACGAGAGAGACAAAAACTTCCTCCCAAAACTTTTCAAATCATATATTTTTACCGGTGGATAAATATTGTCTATTTGATAATGTTTTCATCTTGAATTTTTTTTCTGAGAAAAGCGTTTCAAGGTTCAAGATCCTAGACTTAAAAGCTGAGTTGTGTTTTTTTGAAATAATATTTGCAACCGTATTCTTTGAAGAGATATATTTTGGCGATATCAATTCACCGTCTGCAACAACGAGGTCAGGAGAGGGAATTCTTGTAACTGCGCTGAGCATTTTTTTCTCATAGAAAATTTTGTTATTCATCGTTGCTTTATAGATTTAAAGGTGTAATCGTTTGCCTCACGATGCTAGGTAAGGTTAAAGAAGCCATCCACAACAGAGTTCATCCTAATAACAACAATGGCGATAACGAAATCGAAATTCCTGAAGCATGGATGCTTATGATCGCAAAGCACAACCGCCGATCTGTTACAAAGGGAACCTATGAGGGAACAACATCTAATAGCCAGAATAATTATGAGTATCGAAATGAACCAATAAAAGCGCGCCACAGCATGACAGTAACAACAAACTAAGGTGTGATCGCATAACTTCATCCACGGTCTCGAAAAGCCGAAGTTGTTACACACGGGAACTTGTACGTCAACGAACACAAGACATTTGACTTTAAAATCTCCTCTCCTGTTATAGTTTCCTTATTGTGAATTGTGCGATAATGATAATAAACAACCACATTGTAGACTAATAAATGTTCTGTTCCGGACTAAAGCCCTATTTCCTGATTTTAGCAAATCTCCAAAGTAATAACGGATAGAAAAAAGAAACGCTACGATTTTCCCTTCGATTTTTCGCCTTCATGCATCTCTCTAAACGTGAAATTTTCCATTCCTACAAAAAGTCTCAACATATTTTCATATAATTTAGCTTTTTTGATCAATCATCTACATGAAGAGCATTTTGAAAATGTAGGTTTATTTGGTAAAGTGACCGCCTAGAGCCAGAATTGCGTGACAGGTGTAGTTGAGAGAAACTAGTCACAGTCGCCGATTTTAAAAGGCATCCAAGGCAAAAATACGGTAGTGTCCAAAGAATTTTTTGATGTTTTTCAGAGATGAAATGATCGATTATAAAGGGGAGTTAAGATTAGTGTTGTAGCGTTCTGGCAAGGGAAGAAATTTGACCTCAAAGTCGTCAAATATTTGGATGAATAGAAAAGTCTAAAAACACAGTCGTTTATTTGCCTCTGTTAATTGACAAGCTGTCAATCAAATTGACTGATATCAGCGTCAACTATTTGCTAAGAATGTAATAATATGTGTGCAAACCCTCAGAGTCATTGGTTAAATACCATCGTAGTGAGAGCGATTTCCTCGGTGAAAACCAAGAAAACGGGGGGATGGTCTATCTCCCCCGGAAAAACCAAAACAGAAACCAGCTTGTCATTTTGAGTTTTGGGGTAGACCCTTTCAACTAGCACAGTTTTATTGATAGCGGAGCTCCCAGCGCGCGCAGCGTAGCCCCATAACTATACAAAATAGTAGTAACTCATCAGGCCGAAAAAATTTGGACTAATGACCGTACGGGCGTCCGTGCAAGGTGCTACTTTTAGCGTGCGCGGCCATCTGTACCGTGGGCATTATCTAAGCCATTACGGAATGGAAGGGCGTGAGAAAAGGTGATGCGCAGGCGCGATTGCTTGCGTAACTTGAATACCCCATTCGTGTGCACCAGGAGACACCAGCAGATGACAATGAAGTGCGCATACTCGAGTGTCAAGCTTTAATGCAGTGTAATGGGCCACACGGTCTGATATTACACGAGGGCTTCAAGTGGGCTAGTAGATGTGAAGCCGCGTGAGCAAATAATTTGCAACCCACGCTTTGAGCGGGAAATCAAATTGGCAAGGATGTGGTTGAGCAGTAATTCTCAGTATTTTTCAATTTCTAAACAACTCGTAAGGCAATAATACCGGCAGAGTTTAAGCTTTGTCAAGCGGAGGAAATTGTTATAATTCAAGTTCGTGGAGAGAGGGTTTTAAGTGAAAATAGGCTGGATATAAAAAGACAGAGCGACCAAAGAAAGCAACAAGTAAACGGCGTAAATCGAAAATCGCTTACGAAAGGTAAAAAGGTGCCATAATAAGCAGAATACGGCGAGAGGAACAAGAAAGAGAACAATAAAAGGCATAAGTAAAAAGGCGAATATCTAGCGAAAAGCAACGCGAGAAGGAAATATAAAGTGGCCCCTGAAAACAGACTGAAAAGAGGTCATCAACAAAGAGAAGCGAACTATGAAGGATCCGCGAAAGAAGGGGAGGTAAGTCGTGTCTTATCTGGGTTTTCTCTTACGCTAAGGCCCAGAAAAAATTCAAACTGTTTTTTGTTACCGATCGTCGTTTGATACTAGCTTCAGTATTTAATTCAACTGATCAAGTTTCGGTGAAACATTGACTCTGACATTCATCGCCTAAAAGCCCTCGCGCCGGTTCATCGCTCGAATAATATATCATAGTGTTCGTATTCTTCAAGTTATTTCTTGTCCAATCGTTTGGAATGTTTAATACAGTCGTGGTGTCATGGGAAAACAAGTTATCTTACGTATTTTGTTTTGCCTAGAAAGTTTTCAAATGATGGCGAACGGCAAGCACAAGTTTCTACTTTTTTTTTCTCTTCAGTTAATTATCGCAGGATTTACTCTGTACATTTGAAAAATCGCGCTTTACTGAAGATGTGTTGTTTTACCCTAAGAACGAAGTACTGGCCTTTCCCAAAATTGAAATAAAATGAGATTGAGTCAACGATGTTCATGTTTACACCAAGTCTGACGCGGTAATTAGATTTTGACGATATTGTCATGTGAGTACCCGTCAAACATCTGAGAATCAAATTACGGACCGTAAACATGTGGTGCAAACAAACTCTCAGGTAAAATGAAGTTGGTTCCACAGCGGGATGAGTGAACCTAATTGTTTGGTTGTCGTACTTTTCAGCCCTATGTTTTCATACTTTCTACTCGATTTGTTCGAACTTCAGGAAATGGTTTGTCTCACAAAACATGGAGCCACTTTCTCTTCGCTCAATATCTCGAGGCGTTATGATGAACCTGCTTGCGATAAGATAACTTTTTCCTTCTGCTGGAAACTGAAGAATTAATCTCTGAAATTGGTAGTCATCGCATTTTGCAGGAAGCGTCCGAACTGTGATCGCGCAATTAAACGGGGTTCTGGCAATTTGACCTCGCAAGCGCTAGTAAGCACATGGTTAGCGTAAGTAGTTGTTGTTTATAGTTTCGAATTCAAGAGCAGTTTTTGAGAATCTATTTCTGTAACCTTCCTGGATATTTTTTGTTAAATTCATTGAGGTTCAGTCTGAGAATTTCATAAGCGATTATGAATGATAGATTCGTATCGGCACCATAATTTAGGGAAGTTTTGTCAACACATGTACAGTTTACAATTCCCGAATCATTTCTATAACCTGCTTGGATATTTTCTTTTAGATTGAGTCACACCCGCGGAATTTCATTAACAATTAAGAACGATAAATCCGTATATATAGCTCACATGAAGCACATTTTAAACTTTCATACGATTTTAGGAAACTATACTTAACTCTCGATAATTTGGCCTGACATAACTCGTTGATCATTTTATCACTTTGTTGCTCCAAAAGCCCGGCTTGTGACTCTGGAGGTACTGAACTTGATATATTTGATACATAAGGCACCCCTCAATTAGGAAGGTTAGAATAAAATTGCTTTTATGACCATATATTGCACTCGATTTACATATGTAGATAATTACTTAAAAAATGCCTATTATAGCTGTATTCAGAAGCATAGACATGAAGGTAATATGCTTCTGCTTTATTTTGTAGTGAGGGGTTTCTTTTTATGTAACATGTATCCATCCCTTTAATTTCCCCCCTTAACCTCCCAGCAAATAATTAAATTCTATGTTTTGATTCAAGATAAAACCGAATTCTTGCAGAGTTCTCATTCCAGATTTAATTCAGGTGAGAACATCAGTAAACAAGTTAAAATCATATGCTTGTCAGGAATCTTTACTTTTATTGCCCTGGTTTTTTTCACAAACCCTATTTTATATCTCTGTGTGACAGCTTATGATCGAGACCTCAGTGAATAGATATGCTATATTTTAGTAGTTTTTTTAAATTCCATCTTTACCTTTTTGCCATTTACTATTTTAAAATTCATAATTAGCATTCCCTTTTCATCCTTGAAAAGAGATATTACTCATTTCTTTGACTAAAATATGAATTATGAAGTCAACTTGATTTCAATGAGTTTGAAACTTCATTCTACATAAGAACACTTTAATGGAGTATAATGTTATATTTATTTGCCGTCTTTCGGGTACATATGATTACCATGCGTCTCAACCCTTTAACTACCAAAATTTCATGGGTGATCCTCCTTACTGTGTGCCAAACAATTTATGTGATGTTAGTTTGGAGAATTTGGAATTGGATCAGCCAATAATCCTCTCTTTGATATTTTTCTTAATTTTCATTACTTGTCTGCTTAATTTATATCATACTAATAATGTAAAGAGAAATTCTGTCTAGGTCACCAGTGGGACTTAACCCTTTGACTCCCAAGATCTCATCAGTAATTGTCCTTACTATCTCCCATACAGTTTTTGTGATGTTAGTTTGGAGGATTTACCCTTGTGAACAGAATTCCCAGTTTTCTGGGAATTCCTAGGAATTCTCAAAAATTCCCAATTATGCAAATAACCCTTGCAAACTAAATTCTCAGTTTTCTGGGAATTCCTAGGAATTCTCAAAAATTCCCAAATATGCAAATAAGCTCTGATTTGAAAAGCTTGGAATTACTGGGATTTCTGGGAAAGGAAGACTCTAGTTTTGTGAGGACTTGGAATTCCTGGGAATTCTCAGCTATACAAACTACCTATAATTTAAGAAGGGTGGAATTCTTGGGAAGTTCTGGGAATTGAATTTGAGGCAATTTAAACACCCTGAGGTCCACATGAATTCTAAGAAATTCTCAATACCTAGAATGTGAAGGTTTTAAGAAAAGGAGTAATTTCAGATCGATAAATCTTTAAGTTTTAAACATATACATGTATGTTTATCTCATGGTAAATTTTGTATAGCAAACCTTTTATTGGGCCGAAGTTTTAAGCCTCTGAAATTAGTCCTATTCTCAAAATCTCCACAAGGTGTTCTTCTTCTCAAGGTATTGAGAATTGCTTAGAATTCATGTGGAAAGCAAACAAACAAGTGAACAGAAGACAGTGGAATGAGGCAAACTGTAAACTTTACTATGTGATAGAAAAAACATCACAGAATACTCAAGAAGGGAAAGTTGACTTGTGCTAGCTAATTTCCTCTATTGCTGTTCATGTTCTTGATCAAATAAAATTTACTCTTTAACTCTCAAATCAAATTTTTAATTCTTCTTACTGTCAACTATACAATTCTTATAATGTTAGCCCTAAGAATTTAATATTGGATCAACCAATTATCCCCAAATTTATATTTTTCTTTATTCTCATCACTTATCTGATTGATATTATATTGATATTGTTAGGAGAAATTCTGCCTTAGTCACTCATGGGAGTTAGAGGGTTAATCAGTTGTAAAGTTCGCCTGCAATGTGTCAAATTGCTAGATAGTGTGGACTTCGTTCTTCTCAGATGTCAGCTGGTAAAAGATGCCCAGGTAAAAATATAAGGTGGGACCCCGCCAATCCCACCTGGGATCCCAGGTGTGTCCCAGGTGGGATCCCACCTTGGATTATGGAACATCCCGCATGAGATCCCACATGGGATCCCGCCAATTGAAGTTGGGATCCCACCTTAAATTCCTAACAGCATCCCACCTGGGAAAGCACATCCCAGGCGGGATTAAACCTAGAATCCCACCAATCCCTCTTGGGATCCTGCCTTAAATTTCGGATAGTTTCCCACCTGGGAAATCACGGTGGTTGCACTTGGTTGCAAGCGATTGCACTTGGGATCATGCTCAGTTTGTACCTCTCACTACTAACTTAGTCTTTTTTTAAAAAATATTTTCAGATCAGAGTTTTAAATAAAGAAAATTGAAGAAGTCATTTAAAAGGTGTATTTTCTCGAAGGGAACAGCGACCACCTCTGTCTTGTCCGCATGCCAAATATTTGCGGAGTGTGTGGATGATCCATAAGTATTGGAACTCTCACAAAAATGTTTTTTTAAGAATAAAAACAGCAAAATAATATTTTCGTAGGTGGGATATGTAAATCCCGACTAGGATCCCGGGTAGAATGCATAAGTCCCGCCTAAGCTCCCAGGTGGGATGCAGAAATCCCACCTAAGATCCCGGGTGGGATGCAGGGATCCCGCATTAAATGCGGGATCCCAGGTGGGGTCAAATTTTCATCCCAGGTGGGAAAGGTGGGATCCAACCACCTAAGGCGGGATCCCGCCATTCCCACCTGGGATTCTGGGTGGGATTGTCGGGATCCCGCCTGACATTTTACCTGGGTATAGATACTAAAAATAGCTGTCCATGAGAAAAGGTAGACATCATTAAAAAAATCCCACTGAAGATGGTGACATGATTGATTTGTGATATTTAGAATAACAGAAGCAGGAAAAACACATTGAGCCTTTTCCTATTCACCAGTAAGTTAATTAGATTTTGGATTCTATATTCAAACTGGGTGAGATTGAATTTATTGATAGCATGCTTCATTTTGGTTTGTTTACCTGGAAAGATAATTGTTATTACAGCTTCACAGATGTTTTTATTGCAATCACAATTGACATTTATAACAAAGTTTCATTCAACATAGAATGTTTTAAGAACTTTCCTTCTTTCTCTTCAATTATTATTCATGGAGCACAGTTAAAGGAAGCGGGCTATTAAAAAATTAGAACTATTGATTCAGGTAATTATTTGAATGTGTGAGTAACATTTCATGTTTTCACATGTAACAGGATGATCAAGCTGAAGATAGCCTTAAAAAGGATTGAACTCCACTGTAAGAGTTTGGTGACTAATTTGGAAACTTGAGCACATGGTAAATACACCTTGGCTTGCAATTCTAATGATTACAGTTTGCTGAGGTAATTGAAATGTTAGCCCCCATGCAGGAACCTTCCACATAACTTGTACAGTCATGTGCTATCTGCAACTGGGTTTATGACTACTTCAAAAGACTTTACTACATGCCGTATAGGTACAGGCAGGTGTTGTAAAAAACGTTTGGTTAGCTTTCTCATTAGTGCACATTTCTTTTCCTAAGAATTTTGTTTATCCAGCCTGTGAGTCCAGGTTTGAATACAAGTTCTTTAATTTTTTTTCTGGTTTGTTGTGTATTTTCAAAACCAACCATATTTCACAATACTTCAGTTAAAAGTCAAAATGATATGGTTCTTTGGTTGAATTTTTATCTATGAGGACATTTTATGATACCTGTTATACAAAGAATGAATGCCGTTGACAGTCAGTCCTGAACATTATCTCCCAGGACATGCGGAATTTATTAAGAATGATCTTTTATGGCTAATGTGTTGCAAACTGGTGAACCTTCCACGTATATGTGAGTTCGACAAGACCTCTCACGTTTGATCAAATGGGTGCAATTTTACTACAAGGCGTCAAAACCGAAGCGAGTCAACCTGCGGAACCTCACTTGGCCAGCGTGATCTAAAGCTCTTGCATGAAATTGAGGTGGTCCAAAATGGCGTCGATAAGCTGAAACGGTCTGGCTTCGGATCGATACCTGCGGGATATCATGAAACCCGCGAGACTGAAAAAGAACATGAATGGTATGCGTTCTCTACGTAGAACACAACAAGGCTGTCGCAATCAGGAAACTTATCGCGATAACTTGAACCCAAATAACTTCATATTTTGAATTCAAATTGCATCGAAATACTAGAGATAAACAAATGACTTAATCATACTGAACTACGTCCCTCCCTCACATCACTTTTCTAGAGGATTAAGGGGTTATTAATAAGAGTCTGGTGACAACATTTTTACTCTGAATATTTTATTTCTATTATCAAAATGTATAGCCCTTTTTCGAACTGATCAAAAATAAAGATTTCCTATTAAGCAATATAATCTCACATAATTACCTATGGTTATCTCTAACTGATAGTGTGATTGAAACAAACTACAGCAGCAGCTGACAGAATATTACTGAGGCATTTGCCTTCGAACGCTTCCTATCAAAATTATATATACCAAAAGTGAAGAATATATCCATCATCATAACAACATGGAGGTGAATAAACTGTTTCAATAAATACTGCTTCTACTTAATAGTAGCAAAACGAATAACAAAAAAAAAACCCTTGGTCGAATTCCTCTCAATTGCCTCCTATTCACCACGGCTTCCAAAGCCTGATACTAACTGCCGAAAGAAAGAAACGCTCTACAAAATTAAGTTAATCACCTCTCTACTATTAACATACAGTGCACCAAAATTCGAGTCAAATTGTTCGAGGAACAATATTTGGAAGCTTCTTTTTAATATTGACTACCGAGAGAATAAGAATGTCTCTATTAATGAAACCGAAAATTCCACAAATTGATGTACTTAATGAATGTTACCTTTTCTTCAGTTGTTGGTTTCCTTCTTAATTATATATTTTGATGTTGTTACGCATTTATGTGCGACACAAAGCATTTTTCACAAATATAAACATTGTAACTTACGGAAAGGTCAAAATGCATTGCATCCTTTTGGTTGAAAAATGTGATACCCCAAAGCCGCTGTATTCGTCTGTGTAACGGCAAACACTCGGAATGTTTAGCGGAAACCAGCACTTAGCCATTCTACGAAATTCACCGTTCACTTACGTGGGATATATTGGCAAGGAATTACGGTTAGATCGCACCATGGTTAGATCGCTCCCAGTTAGATCGCTCCACTCGAAAGTTAGATCGCTCCATCAATATAAGTTACTTCGCTCCCAACATAAATTACTTCGCTCCATGTAGAAAACTAAAGTAAAGGTAGCAAAACTAAGCTATCTGAGTTGCTAATTCATCAAATGACGTGTATATCTTACCTAACAATCGATTAATATCGCTCGCGCGCGCTTGTAATAAATCCGAGTTACGCAGAAAGAACAAATAAAACATCATGTGACGGACTCACGAAGTGTAACCACGATCATTTATTCCATCATCGCTATACTTCTAGTCACCTATATATATATATATAAATATATAGGTGGTTAATCTGAAGGACAGAGTGAATACAATGTACTCGAATCGTCGTAAGACACATCATCACCCATGAACTTTAAAGATCATTGCTAAGCAATACTTCACATTAAAACATGAAACGAAGTACCTTGTTGGCAGCGAAGTAACTTATTTGATGGAGCGATCTAACTTTCGAGTGGAGCGATCTAACTTTTGGTTGGAGCGATCTAACTGGGAGCGATCTAACCATGGTGCGATCTAACCGGATACCATTGGCAAGCAATATTCCCTCGGTAACTTTATTGTACATAAGTATGTCTAAGTTCACTGTTAAGTCTTTTTTGAATTTCGTTAGATTTTCGTTAGATCGGGCCAGTTGAGTGAATCAGGCCCAAAGATGGAATTTAAGGCTGGCCATGTGGACGTAAGTTGTCTTCCTTGAATGAAGTCATTCTGCAGCTCTGAAAGCTATGTACTCAGATGGGCTCATAGCTGTTATTGATACTTGTATGGACGTTAATTAGATGTCTTGGGTTCAAAGCAACAATAGTGACCTGTTTGGGAGACAGATTACCGCGCCATCAGACCACGTAGGTGATGTAGCTTGCATCCGATGATTCCCTGCTGTGAGTCTGGGACCCAACGGGCTTCGACCGGTTTGGAAGTGTTTCTGGTTTTGTGTTCTGCGAGTCTTGTGAAGTTCGTAATCGTGTATCTGGTCTCACAAGTTCTCCACGGACATTCCTATATGGCTGCAGGATTAAAGGGAAAAAGATCGGAATTTATGACAAAAACATGTCAACAATAATTAAGCAAATTTATGCGATATCCGACCACAACAAAAGAACTAGGGCCACTTTGACCTGGAGTGTTAGGACCCAATTGTTCGGATACAATTTAGGTGATAGGATCTAAAGAAACCTTGAAAACATTACAAGAGTCCTTTCCCTTCACGAGGATAACAGGGCTGAACAATTATCATCCCCAACTATTTCTTTATGATACGCGCAGAAAAGAAAATTGGTGTTCCTTTCCTTCATACACTCCATGTTTCATAAACTGAGTTTTACAAAGGTAAGTATGTCTCCTCTGGTCCATAGAATAGAGAAGCTTGCCGGCTAAACGCAAGATTTTGCGCAGTGGGTGAAGGAAAGAAATATAATTTTCTCCTCTTGTTTGGCTGGTATATCATAAACATCAGAGCATCGTATGTCAAAGCTATGTTTTTTTACGAGAGAATCGTCTCTGCGTTTGATCAACTTCAAAGTACATGATTATTTTGGAGTATGTGGAGTAAAAGTTAACTTCGGAAATGAATAATCTATCTTATTCCATGAACTTTACCAGTTTACTCCGCTCCGGCTGATAACGTGCAACACCGCTTGAACTGTTCCGTGGACGTTTTTCCAAAGTGAAATTAGGAGGTGATGAAGGCTCTGATTTTCCATTTTCTGCGTGGAAATAACACTAGATGTAAGTAAACTTTTCAGTTGTCAAGGCTGAAGGAAGAACAATAACACTTAGTTATCACACACTGTGTCTTCGTAGTTGCAAAGTCGGAAGTATGACTGCAAATGTGGATCGTTCCTTAATGGAAATATTTCACTTTTGTGTCATATGTGGCCATGATATCAAACGACGTCTTTATAACACTGACCCTTAATGGCTAAGAGCCCTCACGCGACCACGGAAGGCTCCGGAAAAGAACAGATAAGCCATGGAAAAGATTTTTTAAGTTATAACACCACAGCTCGAAGTTATCATAAGATATTTCTTGACGCAGGAAATATACTCTCGAACTTCTCTCCCTTTTTTTTTTCGAGTTCTTTAGTCGACCCCGTAGATTTAACACTTGGTTACCTACCTGTATCATCTTTTTGGGGCGTTTGGCGGTTGCTTGGTAACATTTCAATGGGGATTATTAAGTTTCTTGGCCCTTCACTTGTAGATGCATTAGCGGGGCCATCAAGATCCAAGTTGCCAGGATTATGTGGAATTGGTCCTTTAGCAGATTTGTCCTTCGCTTTGAAAGGGTCTAGCGATGAAAAAGAGTAGGTGGAAACGATCATGAACATCTTAAATTCTTTAAGGAAGATTTGTAAGTAAGACGACCCAAGTAAAAAGTGGGTAAAATAAGTAACACCAGGCAGAGGGAAATGTTTGATGCATTCGAGAAGACGTCTGCCATACACCTTTGAGTAGTAAGCTCTCCTTCCAGTACTATTAAAGTGTTTAATTTTCAATTTAATCTTATTCTTTTTTTTAGTTTCAATTCATCTTACCAAAAACTGATTCAAGGGATGCAGGACTTTGTTTATCCAACTTCTTTTTCTTGTCTGGCATGGCATATATCGCCGTTAGATCAAGAGGTCCTTTGTCTTTGTCACTTCTATGTCCGTCTTGATTAGACCTCATTTCACTTGGTGCTACACTGGCTTCTTCCGCTCTGTGTACAATATGACAATCATAATTCGACATATGCATTAGGGATTCCAAGAGATGATAGACGTTGTCCTAACGTCTGTGAAGGAAAATTGGAAGATCATTGGGATGGTATGTTCTAAAATTGATGGGAGTCTCGGTGATAGCAGGTTGGCTTACGTAGCTACAGCCTACCACAGCCCTGTGGAGCACATCACAAGAGAGCATGAAAAAGCTTAGTACAGCTGACCTGAGCAAACACAACAGAAAACAGCAAAGCATAACAAAGCACTGCAAAGCACAGCTTGGAAGAAAGAAGCCATTCACTGCGACGCAAAAGAATTGAGTGGCCTTAGAAGAGAGAGTTGAATAGAGGTACTTATAGAGAGTACGTGAATGTAGTACATGGTGATACAGAAACCTGTCTTCCGGGGGACTTTTCCGTCGCTTCTGCCTGCCGCTTGTGGATGTACTCGGCCTTGGTTCAATCATCATTACTCGATCTTTCTGTTTCGAGGCTTCCTCATAAGAGGGTGGTCTGCGGTAGGAGGGAAGTGTACTGCAATCTCTCTGTGGTCCTTTCGCTAAATATGTGGAGGTCACATCAAGCTCTCCTGTACTTTGCGTAAGACGGTCATTTTTGGGGAGACGGGAGCCTGATTTTAGCAGCATTTCACCTTGTGGTTGATCTGAATCTAAGATAGACAAAAAGGTGGTGGGGAGGGGGGGGAGAGAAAGAAAACAGAGAAATTTATAACTGCTTGCGAATTTGATATTTAGCAACAACCAGATTCGACTGTAAAAGAGTATTTGCACGATGATGCATTATTTGTACATAAAGAATTTTAACCTATTTTCTAAATTGACAACCTCGTGGGAAGGAAAGAAAAGAAATATAGTGTCGAGATGGCTGCAACAAGAGCCGTCTGTTTACGCGAGTGGTTGATCAGGCAAACCAATTTTTCCGTTTACATTAGGCACGTTAGTAACGCTTAAAAAAAACCCTAGAGAATCAACAGGTTGGGGTTCAAAGTATGGTCTGTGTCAATGTGTTGTATTTTAAGGTAAGACACGTACTTTACGCGGTACCCCTCTCCAGGCAGTTGTCTACATAACAACACAGGATAACCGGTGAATAGTCAGAGAAACCAGACGAAATATTGGGTAAAGGGGATAACTTCAACGAGCTAACATCCCATCCACAGAAAGCACCCAACTAACCGGCTAACTTCACGCTTCAGGAACTGGAATAAACTATGGCTGCGATTTGAGTTATGTTCCTATGAAAACACTTTACATTAATTACAGCCACATTCAACGTTATCAAGAAAACTCTGTACTGTTAGCCTTATAAGGCATCATATGGATCAAGAATGTTGGCTTAAGCCTAAGTTCTCTACCGTCTGGTTGGTATCCATAGTTGACACTGGAACCTCTCTTCCTGTCCCTTCTATCGACTGAATTCTTGGAATAAGTGGACGCAGCAATGAATGGATCATCTTCAATAGATTCCCTGCTAGAGCTAGGCTTGTCAGAATGGTGGGGGCCATTCTTTACATACCTAAACAAAAAAAGAAAAAAGAAACGGACGAATGAATAAAGCGAATCACAAAAACTGGAGAATGTGTTTGACTCCAACAAAAAGGCTCTCTCCAGTATCAAATAGCTACAATCACAGATATCAAACATTGCCTTCCGCCAACGTCAATTTGTATGAAGTAAATGATGTATAACAAAGTAACCTCAAGAGTGTTCTTATCAGCGTGAGATCCTCCTCACCAAATGAAATTCGCCTTTGAAAGTGGGAAATTTACCCTTCAACACCGCCAATGTCACTCTAGCTAAGCGACCTGGCCGTACTTTTCATCTCTTAGTGATCCGTTTGATCGCTTATTTGGAGCTACACAAACGTAATCAGTTGTTGATTGCGAGCCAAACGTTGTAATTACCGCAATTTGGTGCGTCTGTTAGTGAATTAATAAAACTAGTCGATCAAACCCGGTAACCAATTTTACCTTACCTGTAAAAAGCGAAAGCAGATTTGACAGCGCTCTTTCGCATGAAAATTATCACAACAGAAAAAAGTAAAATTTACCTCGAAGTAGTCGACATGTCAACGGCTTCATCTTGAAAGAAAGCAAAAAAAATGTATAAGTATTTGTTAATATGACATGCCCGTTACTATCATCAGATTAAACTATGTTACATCGTAAACTCGAAGAAATTATTCACAATAAAAAAGAGGTCTGAAAGTAATTAGCATGAAGCTCACGTGGTCGTGGAGTATCAGCAAAGGGAAACCATCTCTCGTATTGTCACCCAAAGTAAAGAGAAAACCAGGCAAATATATAATCGACACCAACTTGATTTATACAACAACATTGGACATGTATGTTCAAAGTCGAGGAAAACAGCTTTGGTAGCGGCTTTTACTTTTACCTGAACCTTCTCGCCCCGCGGGGTAGGGGGGGGGAGGTGGGATAAAAATTAAAAAAAAATACCATAATTAAAAATGCTTCCAAATCGCGGAAGATGAAACGATAGTGGTGTCAGTGTTACACTAATGGTAATACTTATAGCGTGATTTTCTTACCTCCGGAGCCCTTCTTCTTCTTCTGAGTTTTACTGATCCAACAAAGTAAGAATATAACGACAAAGAGGAGGACAAGACCAGAAACACCAGCTATAACAACAATCATCTTATTCTTAAGACCTTGGTTATCCCCGCTCTGAGCAAGGAGTTCGGAAGGTACAGCGGATGCTGAGGAAAGGAAGTAATGTAAATGTAACTTATGTAAAGCTGAGGCATTCAATTTAATGCAAGCACAAACAAGTTTAAATTCACTGGCTAGCGAATGTAAAGAGTCACGAGTCGCAAATCACAATGCTGAAAAAGGTTAAGTAGCCAAAGCTTTCGGCAGTTTTTCATGTTTTCAACTTTTAACATTACTATATCTGACAGAAGAAAACAAAAATCGTCCATCATGTAGTGTTTTTTAAAATTGATATTGTTGGCCACACTTCGGAATATCCTGGCAAATATAATTACGTCAGGAGCTTGCCTTACCAACGAATCGATTCCCCTCCGGAGACAATAGTGGCATCGATTTATCTATACTTGTAAGTTATCAACTTTAAAAGGTGATTAAAAAAATTATAACACACCACATCTTACAGCAACTAATAATGTCCTGGACTGGTCCTAGTGATATCCTCGCTTTTCATTCCTACTTACATGCATTTTCAGTAGATTTTGTGCCATACGTTGAGCTGTTGGGTCCTTCAGTTGGCCTTCCGGGTCGCCAACCTACTATTTCTGAAGCTTTTACACCCAACTCTTTCAGCCCTCCATTCTCTGAAGAATCTTTTAGCATTGAAAGCACCTTCTCTTCTTTAACAGAGGAATTGAACTTCAAGGCCAAATCAACAATCACACTACCACACCTTGGAGGGTCAGAACAAAAACAAGAATTTAAAAACAGGTCTACTTATAAGAACAGCTGTAAATCCTAAGACTTTCTAGTATCTCAGAGTAACTGGCTGCAAACCTTAGGCCCCTTTCTCGTGCATCCTCAATGTAATAAGTTCAACAGAGGACTGAAAAATAACCTGCAGACATTTCTAAAAAAGAGTAGGGTAGGAATTCCAGCTATTGTAATACATCATGTTTTTGCCTGAGTCACAGTAAGTCCACAGCAACATCTTTCTAAATACATAAAAAGGACAGATTACCCAGGTAATAATTCATTTCGCCTACATACCTGTAATTTGTTAATTCTGTGCTCCTGTATCCTTCATTTTTAAATAGGTCTTCGATCTACAAGAAACGATAGCAAAATTATACAGTGCGAACCCCGTATGTACATCATCACCGTTCTGCTGAATAAAGGTATCTATTTACGTGTGTGGTGGTGTCACATGCCTAATAGTTACCTTTTGTTCGAGGTTCTTCCACAACACGGATTCAGATAAATTTTCATCAGGACACTGTTCACTGATGAAAAGTGTCACATTTATCACATTGCCTGCTATAACTATTTGATAAAACAAACAAGCAACATTAGTTTAAAGCTGTGTTATGCTACTGGAGGCGACACAGCGGCAACAATGGAAGTCAAGTGAGGTCTTTTTCAAAGAAAATAAGCGGGAAAATTAAGACACCGAGTTAACAACTATGTCAGCTATTTCAGTATTGCTGAGCCTCGTCAGCATGGTATGGCTAGCATGATGACTTATGGGTTTCCACATAGAAAGATATGACTGATTATGACCCCGTGAAATCTTAATCATTTCATAATATTAGCTATTCCAGTGCTTGGCCGAGTATGATTAAACTTTCCTTGAATATATATAATTATTTGCAGGTGATGATCAGGTTTAAATACATTTAGGAATAAGTTGCATTCAGTGATCGTTTGTTATACCAAAGGAGATCTGCGAAGTTGTTATTAAATTTTCATAAAGGAAGCTATGTAAAAATTCCTCATAACTCTAAGTTAGCATCGCTTAATTAAAACTTAACAACTTTGGTCTCTCTTGTATCATTGCCCAAAACATTTGCCACATTGCAAGAGTACACGGCGTAGTTAAGAGCGTTGGAAACAGTAAGTGTGCTCTCATGACATACTTGGGTCTGTGAATCACAAGGGAACCACGTGTAAGCAGGCGGAGGATTTCCTTCGGCTTCGCAGTGAAGACGCACACTTCCTTGTACTGAAACGTGATGTTCGCGAGCAAGTTTAACAACCTTAGCAGAATCTAAGTAACAAAAACAAGCAGAGAAGAGTAAAAATAATCCACTTCAGCTAGCGTCTGCTGTTAGGATGAATTGCTGACGCTGATTAACTTTTGTAGTAAACAAGATCACAGTAAAACGGGCCGAACATTTACCATAACCCTTTCACCTATCTTTGACAAGCAACTTTTCAGTTTCTGTATATGTCGTCGAAACGTCAGTCCTTGACGCCGACAAGAGTACTTTTTACAAATGCTTTCACCCGGTCAAGAGGTTTTTTTGAAGTACCTTATTAAAGATATTTATCACTCATACTTCTTGAACGTCAACCGAGGCATTTTTTGGTTTACCAGTCGTTTTGGGAGATGGAAAAATAATGGGAATTAAAATTCTCAATGCCAATCAAAGCGGTGACAAGGTATGATACACCTACAGGTAACATTGACTTTTATCAGCCGCCACACTGGATTTCCAATTCCATTGTCAGCTGTACAGTTGTATAAACCAGAAGCAGTTCTGTTAATTTTTGTTAAATTCCAATGGGTTCCATGATGCAGCACTTTACAATGGTTACTATTTTCAAGCACTTTGGTCCACGTTATGTTTGGGGTTGAATTGCCAAATGCTTGACATAACAGTTGAAGATAAGATCCTTCTTGCACAGTTTGGTGGTCGCTAACATTGGTCATGTTCGCCGCATCTGAAAATAAATCACATTTTACTAGTTAGAAAAAGTAGAGAGAGAACGAGTAAACTATTGTTAAAGTCAAATCCACACATTGCTTTACTAGTTGCGACCGCGCTTATTTAACACAAAAATAAAAGAACACCATACGAGAAAGTTATATAACACGCTGTCTGGCAAAAGCTTTGTATATATACAATGATCCTAAATTAACAGCGACAAGTATCGCCCAAAATGTAAACGTTGTCACTTTCTGCAGGAGGAAGAAAACGAATTGAGCAACGACGACAACGAAAAAATGAATGCAGAAAAGAATTGAAAGTAACGATAATGATGTCGATGACCTTTACGATAATGATGAAGCAAAAAGGATAACGATAATCACAATCACAATAATGACGATCCATCCCAATGAAGTTGCAACTTACGTTGGTTATGATACGCATTATACTGAGTAAAAAAACACCTTGGTCTTAGAGATATAGGCCACATTTTACATGACCAAACACAGCTTTTGTTTGTTTACTTACAATGCACTGTGAGTTCCAGGATACTGGAGAGCGTGTTCAGTTCGTTGATGTCCTCCCTGAGGGTTTTAACATCAAATCTATATCTTCCTCTGTCTGATCTTTTCAGTCCAACAATTGTTATAGACGCCATAGTATCTTGTATACAATCCACATGAAATCGAGGTCTATAAGCTGTATGTACGATTGGTGCAGTATTTAACACTTTCTCTGCAATGGTTTTTTCCCCGCTGCTAAGATCAGTAAATTCTGCTTCTCGAAATGACGACGCTAGGCCAAGTGTCTTCATATAGGTCCACCGAAGGGTGAGGTTGTGACGTTCAACAGCAACAACAGATAACGGTCGCTCCACCCAATTCAGATGTCGCTCTGGCAAAAAAATAAGCCAAAATCGTCAATTCTAAATCAATTTAAACCGCCATTCTTCCCATACGTCAGACTATTGCACCTTCAAAGCGGAAATTGCACATGGTTCTGCTTTTAATGTGATATACACTCCCAATTGAGACTCTTTGACTCTAAGGAGATAATACAAGGACCATTGCCTTACCGGCGTGGTTATAAGAATGTTTTAAAGCTGGTTTTTGGGTTATGCTGTTTTGCATAGTTTTGGGGCACTTGGGGTCATTTTAAGAAAAATTGGGCGCTTTTTCTGTTAACTTTCTCAGACATGCGAACAGCTACGCGTGCTATAACTGTAGCTTGCTGATCACTCCGGGTAACCTTCGACCCCATAACATTTTGGTGGGGCTACCAGCTACTGTAACTATAAAGGGTCTTGACTGAAGATCAAAAATAGCAAATCCTTCCAAAGCTCGACACTGGGTTTGAAAGTTTGGTCATGGTAGTAGTATATCTTAGGACATATTGAATACAGAGGGGAAGTACGGATACCAAAACCAGACATTTTTATCAAAGAGACACAGTTGGGGTTGGTTGATAAATTAAACAATAAAAAGTAACGAGAGTGATTTAAGACTGGAGTTTTACACAATGCGTCGGATGTAATAAGATGGATATCACCAAACTGACACTTACTTGTAAAATTCACGAGAATACTGTAGGTCCAAGAGTTACTTAGCGTGGAGAGCTTGCATTGGAAAGTTGCTCGTTCATCCTCAGTCACTTTTTTTAATATCAGGGTGGTCACATTACTATCGCTGATATTAAATCGCGTCCTGTAATTATTTTTGCTATATATCACAATGTCATTGTCAGCATGGTATATAACTCCAATGTCATTCCAGCTGCTGCCATCATTGATGGAAAAAGTTGTTATCTTCAGATCTGAACCTTCTGACAAAGTGTAATTCCAACTGAGATGTATGTGGGTGCTGCCCTTCAACACTTGAATATCAACTGTTCTGATGTCATTTGAATCCGTTTGGGTCCAACTTGGGGCTGGTTTTGTCCACAGTACTGTAGTGGCTACAACATTTTGAAGTAAGACATAATCTTTTTAATTTATCATACAGAGAAGAGTAACGGTTACCCTCCTTAGAGGGTAACCATATTATTATCCCTTTCACACCCAAGATCTCATAAGGACTGAATTCTCCTTATTGTTTGCCTTACGTCAGTTCGGAAAATTGAATATTGGATCAATTAAGGAGAAGGAGAAATTCTGTCTTGATCACTCATGAGAGTTAAAAGGTAAACACACTTCCTTTTTCAAGAAGACCGGCTTGAAGTAATCCCAATGCTATGCTACCCAAGCTGACAGATACAATAACGGTTATGGCAGTGCCAAGGGAGCCCTCTTTTCCCTCTAAGTACTCGTTTTTCCTGTCTCAGCTGCACGAACGTAAAATTGACATTAACAGTATGAGTGTTCCCACCAATATAACTTTTCACTCACTCCAAATTTTGTTTATCCTGAACTAAGAGGTAACTGTTCTTTGAAGAATGGATTTAAACTGAATAACCCTAAATCACTTATTTTTGCAAAATATTCGATCACTTCTAGTTACTTTTGTTAAAATATTCGTTCGCTACATTTCTAGAATGGTGTAGTTTGATTTCCATGAATCTTGTGTTAGGAGAGGGGTGGTAAAATTATTGATCTCTAAACTGCTTCCTTTTTGTAAGCCAAAGTAGCAGCCACTTTTAAGATATTACGTAATATCACTGCACGCCCAAATTTTATCTACCATTTTGAGAACTTTATACAATATGACTTCTTACCAAAAGCCCCCACCCCTTCCCCCCAATAAGAGATGTTCTTGTCAGTCCAGCAATTGTTTTTCAATTTCAATAATAAAAAATTCACAAATTTAAGGTGAAAATTATCGTAAGAGTGAAGGAAAATATGAAGCCGTTACTGAAAGAACGTTTCAAGACGGCCAGGGCTTAAAGAATAAAACACGTAGGAAAACATTCATTAGCAAGAAGATCAATTTTGCCCTTAAAGGAGAAGAAGGAAAAGAAAAAACCAGCTTTCTAGTTTGTATCGATAGCTTAGTAATTTTAGAATTTTTAGTAGAAAGAAGAATGATTTGTGATAAGAAGTTGAGGATGTTGTTCCTTCCATTTTTCTTTCAAGTTGGATATAACTGAAACTATGCTTTACAAATGAAAGCGACGACATCGTATTCAACTTGTATTAAACTAAAGAGGTACGGCAAGAATCACGACGGCAAGTTATTCGACGTTTATCGCGTGCGATTATCTCAGACTGCGAGAGGTGTCGATCGAGGGGCAATCAGTAAGATCTAGAACACTTAAATAACGACAAAGAACCTTTCATAAATGGGAAATTAAAATAGCCGGTTTTTCTTGATTAGGCACACCTAGAGGGTGACGTTGCAAAAATTAATATATCTATGAATTAAAATAAATCTATTTTCTGGCAGAAAAAAGCCCTCGCAATATGTTTGCGTTATCAAGAGCATTCCAGAGCCTTTCTTGTCTTTTGCCCTTGGGATGTCCAAGGAGTTAAAAAATATAAAATAACAACAATAGAAAAATGAACTGAGGCTCTGAATATTCGAAAGAAGGAAAACTTTTCGTAGAAACAGATTATGTTCTCTTTTGGTTTTTAGTACAAAGGGTAATTCAGTTCCTTGTGCCTGCCTGGAGCTCTTATCAGTTTGATCAAGAACAGCTTCGGATCTTTTCAAATTTAACAATAAAGGCAGACACATTAAAACATTGCTAGCGGCATTTGCTTTTGCATTTCACATTTGTGACACAGCGCCAAAACAAACACTCCGGATATTAATGTGGTCGACGTCAGAGAACTTAATTATTTATTTCTGACCACAATGATTCTAAGAATTAATTGTTAAGTTTACACCTCCAATTACGCAGGAAACCTCAAACAATAATATTTAGCCGTTATCAACACATTGTTGTCGATCTCTTAAAAGCCAATGAACCATTTCTGCCTGTAAGCCTCCCTTAGGCGAGTGCTAAATGAAAGCACGTCACGTAGTCAATTCTCTTCTGCGTAACATCAAAAAAGTTAAAAATAGTAAAAGAAAACTAAAACTCATGTTAGGCTCATTTAGCATTTGCAGTGCTGAGCACGGAAAAGCTGCAGTTGACAACAAAGCTTACCTCTATTTTTGGTAACAATTTAACACTAACTCTTAGCAGAACCTCAGTATAAACAAACATTAACAAATGTGAAAGCGTTAGCAAACATTGGAGTTCATCTTTCAAAATCGCGAGCGATGCTATGGATTTAGAGTACATATCATCTTACGCACAATAACAATTCACCCAATAGAAGAAAGGGAAATTGACAGATCACAGAAACCATAATCGTGTTCAAGCTAAAAGCATGACAAACAATCACGCGTAACATAACATCAGTCACGCAAGACTCAACAACCCAATGTGTATATTCGTTTTTCCTTTTCGAGCTTCAATCTTTCCAGACAGCGGATTGTGTCATATTTTGGTCATAAAATTTAAACATAATAACAGTTCTACGCCTATCTTCGCCTTATTTATGTCTACATCCACAGATGGCATCCTAATTTGCTCAAAGGAACCTGGAATGTTTCGGCGAAATTGTCGTCATTTCGAATCATTGATCAAGTTGAAACGCACTTGTAAACTTGATCACTAAGAGTAATAAATCAATCTACGGCTCCTAGCCCCTTTGCTTAAGTTTTCTCGGTTTCCTTATTCCGTTAAATAAAACAGATTATCTCCTTGTGAGTCAGTGTTATATTTTGACTAAACAAAAACATGACTTCACGGGTGAAATCCGATAACATAAATACAAAGCCAGCCAGCCTTTATGACTCAACGATCATACGATTAAAGGAAAAAGCGTCTTAAATGTGCGCTAATTTTCTTCTGCTTTGAAGAATGTAATTATTATCAAAATATATTGGACCTTGCATTAAGACATCCTCAGTGCTTCGACAGAATCTATCTCCCCATGATAAGTCGAAAACTATGAATCGCAAATGCATGTGATCTACGAATATTTACGATCTTATGTATGAATCAAGTACACAAGATGAGAATTATATGCTTTACACCGTCTCAACAGCCATACGCTCACGACCTTGTTTGGAGCATGATCCCCGCTGATATCAAAGCTACATCACAAAAACTTACAGATACGAAAACCATGTAAGTGATAAACAAGGCATTGAAAGCCCTAAGCTTACCGACAAACTGTCGATGAAGAATCAGCCAGAGAAATATTCCACCAAACCTTGTTAATCCAATTTTGTTAAGAGCCGAAGTTATGTTAACCGAGGCTATGTTCTTCAACAAACGCATACAAGACGACAGATTACTTTCAATGGCGTGCAACGTATAACATTTTACTTTCACAACAGCTTAGCTGCCAGGCAACCGTCAGCGTCAAGCGAGTAGGCGCGCGTAGCCTGTCAAAGGTGCTGGGTCGGTGGCTTGTGAACGATGCTTGGTGGTTTCCATGGGAAAGGGCTAAATCTCCGCTACTTTTCGTCCGCACACGTTTTCCTTTGTCTTAACAAAATAAAAGCCCGGCAAAAGTTAAAAAGTGTGTCCAAATCATAGGAAACCAAAATAAACCGCTATGAAAAGATGCGTTCCACCTAATTGATACCTACTTGTAAAGTTCAGGAAAATCCTGTAGGTCCAAGAGTTTCCTAGCGTGGAGACTGCTAGCACTGGAAAATCGTTTGTTCATCTTCAGTCACTTTTTAAACTATCAGGGTGGCCTCATCACTTCTACTGATATTAAATAGCGTCTTTTAATTATTTCTATCATATATCACAATGTTATCGCCAGGATGGCATATAACTCCTATATCATTCCAGCCGGTGCCATCATTGATGGAAAAGGTAGTTGTATTTAGACAACTTTTAGTTATCGTTCTGAACCATCCAACAAAGTGTAATTGGCTTTTTCTTCTCCTAGTTACGCTTTACACATACGTTTCCATATCCCGTTAAAACAGATTATCTTGATAGAAAGTGTTGAGACACGTTAGGTAATTTAACCGAAAGAAGAAGGCATGTGTTGTGACGAGGACTGACATGAAGTAATGAACTAGTTTTTTGTTTTATCTATTTAAAGTTATCGATATGGACAAAGGATCTAGGCCAAGGGAAAGAAATCTCAACCTCCTTTACGACAACCGCGCCTCAAAGATTTTCACACAAAGGACGCTACAGAATAAACACAGATACATTATTATGTAAAGTCGTAAACAATGTATCAAGAGACTTGTACCTACTGGAAGACTGGTGGTGAAGAATCAGCAAAAGGCATTGAATCAATCCAACTTTGTCAAAGCGACCTGAACAGTAGACGATACCAAAGGATCACCATCAATTTCGCGCAGGGTATCGCATGTTGCAACACGTCAGCTTTACTGCCAGACAACTGTCGCAAGTTTATAATCTCCTCTAAACCCTTCGTCGGTGGCGGGCAAACAACGCCAGATGGTCATCTTGGGAAACGGCCCCATTCCCACCATTTTTCGCCCGCCTTCGTTTTCGTATATCTCCATTTAAGAAAGTCTGACAAAGACTAATTTAAGTAGTGCACAAATCGTTTCAATCTTTGCGAAGAAACAAATATTAGAGAAACAGAATCATACCAAAAGGAAAATCTACCGAGAATACACATAAAATCCTCAAAAGGGCTTGACATAATGAGATGGCTGCAGAGAGCTGGCCATTAGCAGAGAGTTGGCCGTGTAGTCTTTGCTAAAAGCTTTGGCCTTGGATCAAAAGCACCGGACAGGGATAAAGAAAGCCCCTTTTGTATCAACAATGTAAAAAAGTAAAAGCCTTTATGCGGGCCCAAGTGGCCCATGGGGCCGGTGCTTAACTCCGGTTTTCCTAGCATGAAGCGGCTAGGAGTATTGCTACTCCCCCCTGGATGGGATGCTAGTCCATCGCAGCGTTACCCCCAGCACATTTGCTGGTACCCATTTGTGCACCTGGGTAAAGAGAAGCACTGTGAGAGTAAAGCGTCTTGCCCAAGAACACAACACAATGACCCAGGACAGGGCTCGAACCAGGACCACCCGATCCGGAGTCGGGCGGATTAACCATAAGGCCACCGCGCCTCCACATTGTATCAACAATATTCAACAGTATTTGCAGGAATGTTAACAAGATTCCAGTGGAGGGAGGCTAATTTCTTTTTAGTGCAAATTACATGTTATAACTTTTTGCCCTCCCCTCCTTTTCCACTTTGCGGCCTCACCACGACTAACATTCGCACTGATTTAAAAAGCTCCAAACATGGTTGAACGTGCTATTGTAGAAATTATTTGATCTGTCAAATCCAGTTACCCTAAACATCCTGACGTCAACCTGCATACCTGTATATGTTCTATACTGTTCCCTACACATTCCCTATGTGACTAACAAAAAGATTTTGTTTTTTAAAACAATCGTAACGTTTTGAATGGCTCTCATTCTGTTTCTTCTCGAGACCCTGATCGTTTGTATGTAAGTATACTTAATTGACCTCTTTTAAGGGCCAATATGGACAAATTGGAAGCAAGCGAACCGTGCTGATTTAAAAAAACCCCAACGGGAAGGAGGCAGGCCAGTTGGCTGTACATGTGTACAAAGTGCAGCCAAGGAACTGAACTTGGGGCAACCGAGAACAAATCCAGTGAGTGGCAGGATGGAGGGCCAGGGGGCTAGACCCCGAAACCACCAGATCACAAGACCAGCGCCCTAACCACACAGCCTCCTTGTGATTCAACGGTGATATCGTGAGTGGAAATTGGATATTAGCCACTCTGGGAATTAAATAATTAGCACGGCTCTTTCTCCACAGATTTACGTTCAAAAAATTCCTTTCAACGGTTCCCCAAAGATGGTAGCAGTATCGCTTTTGGTAACTGTGTGTACCATTTTTGAAATGAAGGGTAGAAAAAAAAATCTCAAGATATGGAGCCTTTGAAATCTGAAACAGGCAACTAAAAGATTGATGAAAGACTCCATTTTATCAAAATGTCACCTTAAAAGTTGTGTTCTATTGTGTGGTTAAAGGTGATATTTCAAAGAGAAATTACATGGTTGTCACTCTTAGGGTCCAAGGGTTAACTCATGCTCTGCAAAGGAAACAGGCATGCAAAATAATAACCAAAAAAACGAAGTCAATAGCCACCGCTGAGCTTAACAACAATTACAGACCCACAGGTCACATTTAAAAGGTACAGCATCTATGCTAAAACCCTCAACAAATAAACATAAAAAGATGCATTTAAACTGCTTTAATTAATTGACGAATCTCAAGTTTAATGATACAAAATCAGCTGAATATACTTACTTCGATGTCTAACGAATTAATAATAGTTCTGATATATTTTTTGATAACACACCACGCTGTAAAGATGTTTAATCGTCGACCAGTAAGTTTCTTAATAATTTCCTCTTAGGATTAAAAATCATCCACCGAGAAAACTGCTAACAATGAATAATATAATTATATGATCATAATTATGATTATGTTTTAACTAACACAAATGTTATCGTGCCGATGCACAAATACTATACAGCTAAAAAAGGGTTACGACTTTGAACATTTTAGTATAAATCTATTGCTGTTTAATCGCAAATGTTGTAATCTGATCGGTTACAATACTCGCTATCTGTTCAATGATATACAGATAGTGAGTACAGTTCGAAGCCTTTTGGTGCGCGAATGCAAACAAATTACAATGAAAACATAAGCTTGACTTGTTCTCAAGGTTTGAACCACTGGTACATTGATACCAAAACAATATCATTTACTATGCACGATAATGGATTTGGACCTCTCCTTCATCAACTATCACGCTTTAGAAATGGAGAGCTGTCATAATCTAACTGTTACGTACATGAAAAAAAATTATGTCGTGTTCCCTTCTAAATTATGATTACCACCTAGCGACTAGTTGAATAAATAATACCTAGGACACTCATTAAATGAATGCTATAAATATCCTATTAAAATGCAATAAGCTATTTCTGTATTGCTATCGTTAAAACTAGACCTTATCTTGTTGTGGCATTATTCCTTTAACATTATACCATCAGTTCAAGCTACTTTTATCTCAAAATTTTTACGACCACAATTTTAGTGGCCTGGACTGCCAATGAAAATTAACCATATAAGATTTTAATCGACGCACAAGATTTAAAACACTTATATCGCTAGATAAAACATCAAGTTTAAGACATGAAAAAGACAATGATTTGCGAGAACTAAAGTTATGAATGAAGTGGAATGCAACATACAGTAGCTTGCTCGTTAAAAGTCAAACTTCACCACACACCGCACAGTTGAGTGGTTACTCTACAAACACTAATATTGAATTATTTTCGTGTGCTAAAATTTGGCAAAAAGATGTAATTTGATGTTTACTTGAAAAAAAAGAACACAAGGAGCGAAACGAAACTACGACAGAAGCCCTTAGATTCTAAACCTAGAAAAATACTTACTCACAGGCTACGAAAATATCTCAGTATGCTCAAGGTGTACGAATATTACTTTAAAGATCGGTTTATTAAGAGTTAACGGCTTATCCGCCAAGCAAGAACTGGCTTCGTCTTTCTTGCTCACTGCAAGGAAAATACAATGTGTAAGAAGAAATAACAACGCCCAACAACAGTTGCTTATGAAAGAAAAAATATTTCTTCAATTTTGAAAAGATAAGCCACTCAAAACCTCATAAAAGACAAGAATTACAATAGCTGCACTCTAAAGAATAAAGACTATTTGACAATTGTTCGTGGTTTACTCCTCATTGTTATGTAATCTGTTTCCCATTGTAACATGGTAGAACAAAATAGAACAAACAAGGCCACCCTGAGTTATTGCTGCTATCGGTTGCCAAGTGTTGTCTGTTCTTTTAAGAAGAACGCTGAGCGAATGGGTCATTATAGCTAAGGTACATCAGGACTACAGTACGTTAATTATCTGATTCACAACACTCTTGCAACTTGGTAATTAATGCCAAAAAAAAAAAAACAGCAACAACACACAAACAAACAAGCAAACAAAAAACAAAACAAAACAAAAAATATCACAAGTTAATTATCGAATAAAGTGGTTTGTTGTACCAGTAAGGGTATAAATTCAGCCACAACCTCAAGTAAATAATGACAAGTGGCTTTGAGTCACACATTTTGGACTACTTCGGTGATTGTCATCCTCTTAATTCCAATAAGCCATCATTGTGCCTTGGTATCCAGCTGATTATTGCTTGGATGCGAAGACTGGGTTCAATTCAGTAAAAAGTTTCTTACTTGATTGGGAGTAGGCGATCCTGACCACAGAAGCATTAGTCTTGGGCATATCTTATTATCTAAAGATGGCTACTATCATTAGCCATTTTAAGTTTTCAAAGTCAGCTTGAAGTTTAGTTAACATTAAAAGGCATTCACGAGAATTGTAATATGCGGTTGCACAACGTTGATTGATTCATTGATTATTGATTGCTTAAATTTTCCGGACACGACAACTTTTCCAGGCTTGTTTTGACACTAGACTAGCGCTAGAAGTAAGTTAATGCGTTATCATTTCATGGCTCAATTTATGCGTTTGTTGCAAAATGAACTGCAAATTATGATTTTAGTTGAATACGAATGAAACATGAGCTTCGGAGTGAAAAGCGTGCAGTAGAGGCTTTATGACATCCCTGAGTAGTGTACCAGACGTGGGAATAAGTAGGTCACCGCAAAGTTACGGCATTTTAAATATGAGTCTTGAAATAATTGTTGTTCAAGGTGGGAGAACACACACAGTCACAAAAAAAAACTAAAATAAACCAAAAAAGGATCCACTATGATTAACTTTTTCACGAATATGAGATTGAAGTAACTAGTGCTGTACATAGGGCAACAAAAGTAGAACCTACATGACTTTGAGCTTGCCTTACCTTTGTCATACTGGAGTCGTTGACTGCAATCCCAGGAGTCTGCGCTGGATTTGTCCCCTTGAATGTTACCATTTCAGTGGAGTGGTTTTGGCCATTCGTTTTGTCATACTCGTATCCTGAATTCACATTTCCATAATTGTTCCCTTGAGGAGTCCTCTCCGCTGAACCAGCAGTGCTATCATACCAAAAAGAGGCAAGTTGATATATATATATATATATATATATATATATATATATATATATATAAACTAGTGAAATTAATTTGTCGTCGTCAAAAGTCCACGTATGTTACTGACTTAGGATAGAAGATTTATGGAAATTGACTATATAGAAGATTCATATGTATTTGACTTTCACAATTCATATCAAGAAAAGCTACGAAATAGACAAAGAATCTCACAGAAAGCCAAGGCCGGAGCTATATCGAAGGTGACTGTCCCTATCACAAGTTACCATGTACCTGTAAGTTTACGTTGTTCTTTTAATTGTAGCATTCCTTTCTCACAACAATAAAGTCCCTAATTCCCTAACCTTTTAGTTCAATCCAAAATGTCAAGAACGGGAAAGTTGGTAGAAAAACAAGACCAAAAATAGAGATAATTAACCCAAGGTGGTCTTCAATCTTACGTTAAAACGATTATTACGTTAAACTCGTCGCGCAATCTTGTTTTTTCTTTTTTTTTTTTTTTTTTTTTTTTGAGGGGGAAGGGGGGTATTGACTTGTTTGTTTGTATGTTCGTATATGAAGAGGAACCTTTGATCAAACGCCTCCTAAAATATATCGCAGCCTGTGATCTTGCTAACGGCCTAAAAGAGCGCTTGCTTTACTTTAGCAGGCTTACATAACAAAAGAGCACGACGATTTCAGTTTTTACCATTACTGCGTATTTAACAAACATTGCGGCAACTATACATTATAAATCATTTTCCAACACAAATGTCTCACCCGTGTGGAGCGACCCTTGGTGTATAGTTACCTACGAGTCAAAAACAAAAACAAAAACGGTCATTTCTACTTCCAGAACAGAATTGATCTGTTTTTTTTTTTTTCCCTTTCATTTTTTTTTTTAATTATTATTTTTCAAAATTCTGTGGCATCCATTATTACAGTTTCGGCATCGTGGAACAACCCAAACGAATCGGAAAAGAAAACAATTTGTTACCCATTTTTACCAGCTGTTTCTATCCCAGTTAGATTATTAGAACTAATTTCCCCTTAGGAACACTCACGTTTGTCCGATTTCTGGCATTTTGTTCCAAATCTCAAACAGATTGCCGGTACCGAATTATTTCTCCAGGGAATAAAAAGTATAACTTTTCCTCTACCCTCTCCCCAAAAAAAAAAAAAAAAAAAAGAGAGAAAGAGAGAGAAACACCATCATCAGAAATGATGATAAAAGTAAAAAGTAAAAAAATAAAAAAATCACCGCTAGAAAAAAAAAAAAAAGAATTCTGATAAGCTTACCATTTGAAAAGGATGCAACGTTTGATTTTTTCTTGTGCAAACCGTAAGCTATTATTGCTACGATGATTGCCAAAACTGCCACACCTCCAATCACACAGAGTACAATCAAACCAGGCTTCGCTGGAAAAGATCACGAATAAATAGCATGGAGTTATATGGCCTAGCACAGTTTATAATTGTAATTGAAGTGAATGGAGTGCAATTTGGTCTGAAATCATACCCGTCATTTGAAATCACAACTAAGATTGCACAACACGGAGTTCAATTGCAGCTCTATTACATCCGTTTATGAAGCGCAAAATGTAACCAATATTCAACTGACGCAGTACTGAGCTGGTTTGTAAATGATTCAATGTTGCCTTTCATTTTTTGTTGCGATTTAATTGGTTACTTTAAATGATTGGTTTGTAGATGATTCATTGTTGCCTTTCTTATTTTGTTGCCATTTGATTGGTTACTTTAAACAAGCCATGAAATCTGATTGGTTGTTGCGTTTTAGGAAAGCTTTCTCATTGACTAGGAAAAGATGCGATTTAGAGCAAACAATAGTGCGATGCGTAAATAAATCGCGCCGACCAGGACCACCAGTGATTTCAAAATGGACGTAATAAACTCCAATAAATCTTACAAGAAAATTGATAAAATGATTATCAAATTCGATCAAGTTCCGAGTGGATATGAGCATGGGAGCCCTTCCCATGCTCATATCTCATATCCCATATTGGAGTTTGACGTGGGGATTGGAGGAAGGAGAACGAGGAGAAGTATCCTCGCCAGAATTAGAGCGAACGAAACTTTTAACAAAAAAAATGAAACTTGGTTCCGGTTTCTCGATAGTCACGTTAACAAAACGGGCTCGAAACTTTGATTAAAATCAAAACTTATGGATTAATAATGAGGCTACTAGCGGAAAAATTTCCCGAAATTTTAGCTGTTCGAATTACACTTTTATATACCTCGATGTTGAATGTGAACACAGCAAACACAATAAAACCTGTTTGTCGAATGGGAACTACCAAGACTTTCCGAGAATCAAACCCAGGCCACAGGCAAGCTCTCTCATCACTACACCATCCAGGGTACCTGATCACTAATTTTATCATGATGTCATCGCAGTGAGCGCAAGGTACAGAAAACAGAGTGTGTATCATATCAAACGCTTTCCAAACTATTTTGTGTTTTCCAAAATAGCATTGGCCATGAGTTTACTGAAACAAATTGGAACGCACCCCTGGAATTCGTTGGAAATAATTCGAGCTGAAAGAGGACCGTTAAGGTATTGCTGGCGAATTTTCGAAAAATCAGTTCACGCGTCACGGATATAAAAGGGAAATTTTCTAATTTCTCATCTTGTGTGCAAGGTTTATCGAAAACTTGAGGTTTTCACGTAATGGGAAAAAAAAAAACAATAACAACATCAAAACAAAAACTTCACGGTTCAAGTATACTTCAGGATATCAAATCTCGCCTTACACAGTTTCATAAATTCACGAATAACGTTAACCTTTCAGTAAAATTCACGCGTCGTATTTAATTTTGGTCTTAATCACGAGTCATGTATAAACCCTTAAAGATGCACCAGTTTGTTCATACCTTAAGTTTCCTCTCAGGAGGTGATACTCCAAAGGGTCCAGCAAAGGAATATCTTTCAAAGATCCGACACCGATTATTTTCGAGAAATGGTTGAGAACAGCGACAAGAGTTGACCAGATTTTAGAGTCCGTCGTTGTTTTCAGTGTAGAACCCGGCAAAAACCAGATGGCGCCCTCAAAATGGCTTTGTAGAGTGGGTCTACCGCATACTTTCCCTTTCATAATTTTGTGACTTATTAGGGAACGTTGCACGGTTTGATTTTTCTTATTTTGGAAGCAGTCGCAGCTAACTGAGAAAGAGGATCACTTTTTCTAAAAGCTTATTTTTGCCCTTTTAATTGAGATACACATGTAGCATAATTCCCTATTGTAAACATTGGTGGAGATATTAATTAAAATCTGTGATTCTGTCAATTTAGCATTTTTCCTCTGGATAGTGAAGGGTCTAAGGCTTTCATTAGACAGTTGAGAATTAATTTCCCTTGTGATTTCAATGCAAGTCAATGCAAGATTTAAATGATATATTTGTGCTCTATTCATGACACATACAAATCTTTTAAAATTGTTCAAAGGACTGAAATTGTGTCGCAGAATTTCTGCGACACCCAGTGTATGAGTAGTTGCAGAATTTCTGCCACACCCAGTGTATGAGTAGTAGCAGAATTTCTGCTACACCCACTGCATGAGTGGTTGCAGAATTTCTGCGACATCCAGTGCACGAGTGGTCGCAGAATTTCTGCGACACAATTTCAGTCCTTTGAACAATTTTAAACGAATTACCTTATACATATTTTCATAGTTGACCATTAACACAAACTTTGTTACGGAATACTAAATCTTGCAGAGGAAAACATAAATTTTAAATTCATTTTAATTTTTATTCGCAAAATTTGACTATTGATTTTTCAAGAGATTAGCAAAACATGCAGAGAAAAACCGTTGATTTATCCAAAAATGTACTATTTTGGAAAACAAAAAAGTTTGGAAAACGTTATAAGCTTGCAATCATTTGAACTTGTTATACAATCGGTGAATGTCTTTTTGAGTGAAATCACCAACGTGATTAATGAAATACGCGCCCTCTGATTGGTCAATCAGTACGCTATATCATTAAAATAATAGTTGACAATTTGCATGCCAATCTTGTCTTTCGTGATTCCGCTCCGAGATCATGGCCATCTCCCCTTTCACTAAAATCTACTAAACACTATCACTAACATAATATTTTCACACAATAGGTTGATTTTGGAAAAAAAAATTAATCCCTACCTATTTTACAATCTTCTCCCTCAAAGAAGGTTCCACAGTCCTCGGGTGGTACTGAAGTTGTAGTTGGCTCTGAAACATACATACAAACATACAAAAAAAAAGCCTCATTTCAATCAGTTTTAAATTCTTAGCCACCCAGGCACATTTTCACTCATCATTACGGGTCTTTCAGGGAAAAGAAATCCCGGACCTAGTAATTCCAAATGCGGTTAAGCCGGCGAGAGGAAATGATAAACTCTGAGTTAGTTCAAAACACCTCAAAAAGTTAGCTTTCAGAGTATAAAGTCATCAACTGTGTCTCCAAAAATCTGGCTTTGTCAGATAATAGAGAATAACTAAGCAAAGTGCCGTGATCTCCAAAACAGCAGCGATTGACGAAGACAAAAGAACTAACCTGGGAAAGTTTTTCCAACGCTAATCTCTTCAACTTCCGTATCACCAATTTTTCCCCTATTCGCTGCCTGTGTCAGCAATGCATTTACACTACTTTCTCCGACAGAATCGTTAAATGTTAGTTTCAAGTCAGCAATGATACCTCCTTGCCTGAGAGGTAAGCAAGAAGTCAAACGCTTTTAGATAAAAAGGCAAATAAATAGAAATGTGTTTAGGCGCTGCAATTTAAACCTGGACTTCCTCGATAAACACTCTAGCTTTCCTCCTTCCAATCTTGCCTTCCATCCTTTCAATACTCAAATTTTGATATTTCATTTTAATCGTAAAACGTGTTCGCAAGCAGTTGAGTGCTCTTCCTAGTTCTAGGTCAAAAATGTTCAGCTGAGTGATTTAAGATTCTAGACTCAGCCAAAACAACTCATTGCATAAAATTAAGGAGGCATTGCACATGAGCCGCTTGAAACCTGAGCTGAATACTCAGATGCAAAATAACTTCTCTTCACTTCCAAAAAAATAGAAAAAAATAAGTTAACGTTCCAAGTGTTACATTTGCGCGCACGATTGTTTACTTAAACTATTGTAACGGTACCAATTGAACTACCGATTAAAACGGATGGCATACTGTTTATGTAACGTCTAAAATGTAAGTTAAATGATACAACACAATAAACTGATGATGGCATGAGTCATGTCATCATCTTGTCTTTAAAAAAATTCCTCGTGAATTTTAAATTTATTTTAATCTTAAAACACAAAAAAATCACCAGGAGGATCTGGCTCACAAACTGTAGATTATTATCAAAATATTATCAAAAGGTTTGTTCTCCAGAACAGCTCATTATCTTGGGCGTCTTAAGTACACATATGACTCACTGTAATTCTTAACAAACCCTGTTCGATACATTGAGCTGCGACATATACTCGCAAATTATAGTGCGGCTTTAAGAAGGACGTTCTAAGTGATCTATAAATAATCCAGCATCACACGTACTCCCCTGTACGACATGTAAGTTAAGAAAGAGATTATAGTTCGGTCAGTTTATAATCTTATGACGCAAAAATAATGATTGGTTTGCGCCCTCAGCGCTTCTTGTGCATCAGTACCGCAAAGACTACACGATGAACAAAATTAACCTGGAAGTTTCTGATTTAACGTACACAAGTTTGAAAACGTATTACCTCAGCTTGAGCACCTTAACGCTAGTGAGACCAGTGCCTTTGAATTCTTCCATCATCTGGAAAAAAAAAATTCCATTTCTATGTTCTCTACTTTCTATGTACTGACAAGGAGAAATTTATGCCCCAATCTGATGTTTTAAAACGACATTAAGAGCGAAGCCCCTAAAACGAAATATATTTTTATCCCAATACAAGAAAAATTAATTTCTAAATGAAAAGCACCACACTTCGCCTAATTCTGAGTGAGAAGGTGTCCGTGTAGAAATCGGATGGGGCCTTGCAGTCGCCTGGTGCATACGTACACCTTACTAAACTATTTTAAATCATGATATGCAATGGGCTGTGTTCCAAAATAATTCTTTCTTTCCTTAAAATATTACAATACTAACTTCAAGTTAATCATAATTATTTTTACCAAAGCACTCACATTTTTTTCAATCTTTTTGACAAACACTTTTGTCTCTGGATTTTCCAAGTTCTCATACGCTTGTTTGAACTCTCCCTTGAGTTTAAGTCCGACATCAAAGTCTTTCTTAGGTGTATCTGTTGGGAGCAAGAGAAGCATGAACATTACAAGAAGCGAAACGAAAAATAACGCCTCAAAAGGGGATAAAATCTCGAAGACCTTCAGTTTATCTTAAAGCTTTGAACAGCAGACAAATCGAACGAACTTATCCACGTTGCCGAAATACCACTACTTAGCTAAAAGCAAGAAGAGAGGCAATTTGGTTTCCACTGGGCATGTGGTCGCAAAAAAAAAACAACAAATGTACAAAATTTAAATGAATATGCGTATGGCTAAATGTAAGTCTATCCTCTGGAAGGTTAAAGGCTGATTCAATAGGCTAAATGTAAGTCTATCCTCTGGAAGGTTAAAGGCTGATTCAATAGGGACCAACATCAATTTTCAAAGTATGTGTTGAGCTAAGTTTAAGTCTGTGCTTTGGAGTATTAAAGACTGATTCATTAGAGACCAGCATCAAGTCTGAATAATCAGTCCATCTGTCTACGTAAATGTAGCATATATATCAGGTATACACAAGTTTCTAAAACGATGATCTTCATGCGAGGTATCATTAAATACATAGGCACAACCGCGTGTAAAACGAAGATATCGGTAGAAGAAGAGTATAGTTAAACTGTACAAGCACTTAATTTAAGGTTGGGAAGATGGCAAAATGAATCAAACGCAACGGGAGTGGCTTTTTCTCTCCAACAAATTTAAAAGTTGTTCCAACCTGTTTTCTCACACTTTTCTCCTCTTTTCCCTTCAGGACAGATACAAAAGTATGTGACTCCAAACTTAAGACACAATTTCCCATCAGTACATTGTTTTTCACAAAAACCACCTGTAAAGAATGAGAGTTGAAAATCACGAAAAAATTAAATTTCCATGTTCTAAATATGCTTAAGTTCGTTGGAGACAGTAAAAATCATAGGGGAGGTACAGATGCTAAATTTATTCAAGAAGAAAAAATCAAAACAAAACAAAACAAAACTCTAAATTGATAAAAAATAAACTATTTTAAGTTTAAGGAGCAGTTTAGAGTTGTAATTTGATTTTTAAATTTTGACAGAGTTTTGGAAGAACTTTTAAATTTCTCCAGAATGTCTGCATTATAGATAAAATATTTTTGAGTTATTACAGCTGTGATCACATCGAAAATATGTTGGACTCAGAGACCGGCAATCCCCATGCCTGATTTGGGCCAATCAGGTTCCAAGTAATTTAATTGCAAATATGTATTTACTAGTAACCCAGCGATACCAGCAAACAACTTCTTTACATTCTGTAAGCGAAGCATCTCCCATATCAACTTGACTCACCCACCTTCATATAAGATAAAGGTACTTTTAATATCTCCTCCATATTTGTTGCTGGCATTACACCTATATTCTCCAAGTTCCTCCACTTGGATATCGCTAATAGTCCATTTTTTCTGGTTCCACGTTTCGCCTGATTTTACATGAGTCCATAAGACAGTAGGAGGTGGCGTTCCAGACACATTGCAATAAAGTTCAATAGTTCCATTCTTAACGACAGTGTGATTATCCATGGCCACAATTGCAGCTGGAACTATAGGGCACATTACAAAGATTCAAAGTTAGTAGTCCCCTGGTTAAGAAAGGCAGTTTAGCATAGAATCATATACCTAAACCCTCTTTGAATTAGTTTATACCTGTACCTGCACTGTACAAGTTAGAGTTTACCCGTTGAATTTCCTTTGGATTTTTAATTGTACTCTGGATAAGTGGTGACTTGACTGTTGTCCACAATTTCTCAACACAAACGTACCAACACATGCATGTATCTGTGACACTTACCGGGCACTGGTTGTTCGAAGGTTAGACAACGCTATCCACTGGATAAATCTCTGTCCGGTGGATAGTGTGACACGTTTTGCTATTACTTATCCACTGGATAGCGATTTATCCGTTGAATTTCGTTATCTGACCTTTATACAACTGAGCCCAGAACACTACCAAAAGACATGCATGTATATAATTTAACAACAAAAGTTTGTTAAATTATAACAAAAGGAAGCTAAACGAGTCTCAAAAGAAGCAAAAAAGGATTTGGTGATTTTGTTACTCAGGAGCAGTTTTAAATCGTGTGTCGAAGCCGCCTCAACACTAGATACAATAGACTCGGTCGGTATACGTTTAGGCGTCACTGAGTGTTTCAGTCCGTAAGATAGTACTTGAGTCTCAGTCTTGTCTAAGGGAAGGGAAGAGATGTTCCTGACCCAGTCGTCGTCGGTTCTTTGTCGTCTTTTGTCTTTGTTATGTTGAAGTCGCGTCAGTTTTTGTTGATGTTTGTCACGAGCTTGTCGGCTCGTCTGTCAGCAATAGCTGTGACTGTGTCAAGTAAGATAGTCGGTAACTGCTGTTTCAGTTTGTCAAGTAGTTGTTGTAATTTGTTATTGTAGTGGTTGAGTCTTCTGTGACAGTCGTTAATCCGCGCTTTGACCAGTCGTCGGCAAGTGGATTTGACGATCTGGATGGCCTCTTGTGTGTTCAACGGGGACTTAAGTCGAAGTCCGGCCGGAACGAGACCAAGATCTTTGCAGCGGTGGTTGAACCAGAGAGAGATATGCAAAGGCCTTCCTACAGACACGTGTCAAAGAAGCTGAACGTGACGCACTGAGATTCCATTGGATTAAAGATAAATCGACTGAAGAGCTGGAAGTGCTGAGGTTTACGAAAGTGGTGTTTGGTCTTGCTCCTTCTCCTTTCATACTCGATGCCGTGATACAACAACACCTGGAAAGTGTGCTGTCCGAGTAGACAGGGACTGTACAAGAAATCAAGAACTGCTAGATAGTGTGGACTTCATTCTTCTCAGATGTCAGCTGGTAAAAGATGGATACTAAAAATAGCTGTCCATGAGAAAAGGTAGACATCATTAAAAAAATCACACTGAATGAAGGTGGTGGCATGATTGATTTGTGATATTTAGAATGACGAAAGCAGGAAAAACACATTGAGCCTTTTCCTATTTACCAGTAAGTTAATTAGATTTTGGATTCTACATTCAAACTGGCTGAGATTAAATTTATTGATGGCATGCTTCATTATGGCTTGTTTATCTGGAAAGATAATTGTTATTACAGCTTCACAGATGTTTTTTGTTGCAATCACAATTGACATTCATAACAAAGTTTCATTTAACATAGAATATTTTAAGAACTTTCTTTCTTTCTCTTCAATTATTATTCATGTAGCACAATTAAAGGAAGCAGGCTATTAAAAAATTAGAACTATTGATTCAGGTAATTATTTGAACGTGTGAGTAACATTTCATGTTTTCACACGTAACAGGATGATCAAGCTGAAGATAGCCTTAAAAAGGATTGAACTCCACTGCAAGAATTAGCTGACTAATTTGGAAACTTGAGCACATGGTAAATACACCTTGGCTTGCAACTCTAATGATTACAGTTTGCTGAGGTAATTGAAATGTTAGCCCCCATGCAGGAACCTTCCACATAACTTGTACAGTCATGTGCTATCTGCAACTGGGATTATGACTACTTTAAAAGACTTAACTACATGCCGTATAGGTACAGGCAGGTGTTGTAAAAAACGTTTGGTTAGCTTTCTCATTAGTGTACATTTCTTTTCCTAAGAATTTTGTTTATCCAGCCTGTGCTGAATTCTAATTTTTCAACCAAATTTCATTATTTTTTAAATATTATTAGATCTCCTTTTATCAGTTAATATTTATGTAATTCAAATAATTACATAAACTCTTGCATATGTATGGCATATTATTTTTTCTCTGATCCTCCTAACATTTTACCATGAGAAGGGACTGTTATTGGCTATAAAAGCATAGTCAAATTAAAGTTTTTTGCACAACTTATGCATCAAATTTTTGCTATAGAATATTGTATCCTTCTTAAAACTAGTTTATCAGAATAAGAATGAATTATTGGGCACAGGTATGGCTTTCACGATGATAGTTTCCAGGTTTGAAAAAGTCACTGCCTACTAAAATCTTCAGTTCCTTTACCCTGACAGCCCAACCTCGTCAAAATATTGCCAACAGGAGTGATTAGCAAATTATTGACACAGACAAGAGAGCCTATTTCCACATAGTCCTCCTCGATCCTGTCAGCTTACTATGGACATGGCATTTCAAACACGGTGTATATGCCACAATTTTTCCATTTCCCTGACTAATTATTTTGTAATAGTGTTTGTATTATATTTCAACCCAACCATTTTCCACAAGATATGTGGAAAAGACTTGCCAGTAGATAGTCAGATGAAAACTTTTCCCATATCAATAAAATGTATTATTGCGGCTCATGTTAACATGTTGCAACAAATCCACCTCCAAGTAAATTCTATTATTTGCAAAAATGAGAAAATACTATCTAAAACTTTTCAACCTATTTAATATAGCCAATAAAAACATCAACTCAACTTTTAAACTTAAGAGAAAACTTGTTTGATGTTTGTAATTGATTTCTGTGCTATAAAAATGAAGTTCAGGTTTAGCTCAAGTTTTCGTAAAGACACCCACATTACATGTAGTTACAGCAGAGGTTATCGAATTAAATAAGAGGAAAAATCTCAAACATCGTGTATTTCCAGCCAGAGGACAATCATTAGACGACAATAGCCGAAAGCGAAAAAGTTTTAAAAAATTACATAGATTCAAACACGAGTTTAAATTACTTTTTTTATTTTCTACGCTAAACAGAGGAGGTTGAAACGTTGGGGAAAAACAGTGGGGTAAGCATTCCTACCTGGCAACTTCAAGAGCAGATATAAGAGAAGCCCATACGATTCTGGCGCATCGTTTTACTGACTCACTGTGCTCACTGCACGTGTATATTGTCGTTTATTTCAATTTTGGCTCATTTTCCCAAACCGAAATTATAACTCGGGCTCAATAGAATACAATTTCAAGTAATGCTGACATCATGCGCTTCCTCTGAAGAAGAAAACATTCCCTATCTTCATAAAATTTGGTCAAAACATCAAGAACAACGACGAAGGTCGTATGCTGTCTAAAGATACCGCTGACTAGCATGCGTGTAGCTGTGAGAATATCGTCCCCAGGTTCCAGACCTCGTCAATTTTTTCCCCACCTCCCCCCTGAACTGGTCTTTCAATTCATTGAAGAAACTCTTCTTCAGCCAGTGCTGAATAGTTTTATTACAGTATTCATTCAGTATAATGAAGGGCTGGAAAATAAATTAACAAGAGCTCCGCTTTTAGGCTTGCCTAAATCTATATATCATCAGTGAGATGGTATGTAGCACGACTGCTGGGTAATCTAGTGGACACGCTTTCATAATCTGTCAGTTTCTACGCCTAACGTGTAGAGCTTTTGGCCGTTTTATGGCTAACCCCATTGAGACCCTCGTGAAAGAGAAATGTTAAATACGTTTTCTTTCAAAAGAAGGCGAAAGTAGCTCAGGATGATAGTGGTGAGCGGCGAAAGTCAGTCTGTCTCTAAAAAATAGAGCAGTATAGAATCACATGCAAGTTGGGGCATAGTCGGTTGCGTAACGTGTCAAGAGCAATTTCGCCCAAGAAAAATGTTTGATGATTATAAAGGAGGATATACAGAATAAACGTCACAGGGTACTCACCACCGGTCGTTGTGGATTCATACTTCGCTTCAAATCCACGATTAACTGTTTGTCCAGGGTGGAACATCACAAACATTTGACTTCCCTTCGACAACTGAGGCTCATTCCAAGACGACCCCTGGCAAAATCGCCCCAGCGAAGGCGAACTTGTTGACCCACCATCATAAAGCTCCACATAAGAACAAGAATCTGAACAACCATTTCCTGAACACTCACTTAACACAAAGTCAGTAAACGTAAAATTTACAATTTTGTCAGCTGGCGCGGTAATGTTCCAGGTACAATTTATGGACGCAGTGTAGTTACTCTTTGGGTAGTTTGTGCTGCTTATTTTGCCGCTGCCTGAGAGAGGAATTGCTTCCTTGGGACAAACTGTAAGCAATGAGAAGGAGCATGTGAGTGTGGGAGAATAAGCATAGGCTGTTCCGGGCGTTCAATTGCTAAAACACAGGACCATATTCAACAGCGCGAGAGCAGCTGGAGAGTGAAAAAACCAGGGAGGTGTGGGTCATGTTGGGTAATCAACATCTTCTTTCCCCTACCAGACCCAAGCCACACTCTCTTTTTCGCTACGCCGCTACTATCGTGCCCCTGGCTATTTCGCTCTGTTTGAGTGGCTAGAACGCTTGGAATAAGCCAGAATAAACATGGATTGGTGATAGATATATGGCTTCTTTCTCAGACGCCGTCAAAATATGCATGGTAAGAACGAAAGAGTGGCACACGAGGCGCTGCCAAGTGTCACTGATGAAAACAGGGTGACATCATCAAATATCTCTTCCTGAACAGACGCACGGCAACGTGCAATCTAACTGTTTATAAGGGAGTAGCCCTAAGGCAAGATTATGAATATTTGAAACTCGTTACGGTGACCATTATCAACTCAGTTGATGGAACCAAATTATCTTATTATACTTCTCGACTGACGCAGCACCACAGTTTCTTTGGAAACTTACCACCTTAATTCAATTAAGGTTGGCATGGCTTCCCAGTACAGCATCGCTTGCACTATACAACAGAGATGTTTCCACTCATCCTGAGTTGATAACAGAGAGAACCTCCACCCTTATTAACTAAGTTCCTTATTATTACTTGTATGAGTGAGTTTATTGCATGCAACATATTCTCTCAGCGAACTCTGAGATCTCATGACGTTGTTGTCTCTACTTACTTGGAGGACTGTAGTTCAACAGCTTGTAAGTTGCCCCAAATCCGTCATAATCCATGCTTGTATCATCGGACACAAACAGCACCCTCAAGCTTTCGTGCAGGGAATAAAATTTTACCGGAATATGTGTTGGTGTATTACATAGTTTTCCAGGCAGCACTTGGTCACTGAAGCTACTCTGAACTTCCATGTAGTCACACGAGCAAGCAGCGCCATCACAACCTTGAAGATTATAGTCTGGTATTGTGAGCTCAACACGGTATCCTTGTTTCCCTATAATCTTCCAGCTACATGTCTGGTTGAATGGATAGTTTCTTGGATTATAAGGAGAGGAGAAGGAACCTGATGTTTCATCGAGGATCATATCTGTTGGGCACACTGAAAAGAGTAACAAAGACTGCCAGCTTTAGTAAAATGCATCTAATCTACTGTAAAAAACTTAATGAATTTTCGATACCGCCTACAGCTCTTTTTCAGTAAGTTGACAGTTTTATTCTTTAATCAATATAACAATTGTGTAATATAGCAGCTTGCGTTCGAGTAAAAGGCTTGATTATATGCAGTATTTGTCTACAGACTATAGCTGTTCAAAGATTGCCTACTGTATTACTTGCATGATATACTCAACAAATTCTCGCTCAGTTTAATAGGGGTACATGCTCAGTACACTTCTATACTTCCGGTTATAAACTACCTTAGAAGATAAGCTCTTACGTGAATCTCCATCTATCGCCTGAAAGATTGCATTGAACCCTTTGTTTACAAGGCCGGTGCGAGACTCAAATCTCACTTGAATGAAATGTTCCTCGGAGTACACAGGAGGGGGAAGCTTTTGACCACAGATCTTAAAGTCATTGGGTTTTCCTCTATGAGAGGCAACGTTTGTGATAAAGACTCGGGCACTGTCTGCTGCCGCTCCAGCACAGTCATCGTTTTCACCTGCTACCAGGGTAAAGTTCAAGAAGGTCAGTTTGAGGGTTTTTCCACCGGGTACCGTGATATTCCAGGTACAAATCCTGTTTGTGTCATAGTTGTTGGGAAAATTGGGGCTTGAAATGTGACCACTAGTAGCATTAATGGACTTTCCAGCAGGGCTGCAGGCTGTAAAAAAAAGGCATCTTTCAATTAATCTTTGGTTTCTTACTCCAAGCAAAATAGAAATTGCAGATGTGTTTCAAACTAGCGCTTTCGTTACCATATCTTTACTAAGAATGAGAATCTCAGTTGACTTAAACAAAGACTAAATCTGTGGATTAAAATGCAGACATATAAGACGATTATTTATACTTACGATCACTTGTCACCAGAGTCAGGTTGGCAACTGCAACAAATACAAATCAAAGTGCTCTGTGAGCAAACTCGTGAACTGACAGATGACTTACGTGATTTTTTGGATTATGTTTAATGTTATCTGGTTTAGGGAATTTTGTGGTTGATTGTCATATTTAGAGTACGAGCAGTAGTTCATTGTTCGCTAATGTAGCAAAGAAACAAAGTAATGTTGGGATAAGAAGGCACTACAATTGTGATGATCATGCTATTACATTTGACAAGGGTGAATAATGTCATTTGTTTTAAACATTTATTTTGTTTTTAGAGGGCACGATAACGAATCCTGCAATCTGATTGGTCCTTTACCCGGTCAGTATTTTCCTATCTCTGGCCACGGGCCACAGTAACGCTTTCGTGAGTCGCCGAGTACATCCCAACTTTCGTTGCCATTTTTTATAAATATATCTCGTTTTTCCGGCTGGGCAGTATTTTTAAGCAAACTCGTCTGTCACTACCTCAAGCCAATAAATAACTTATGAATCCTCTGTTTTCTCTGTCTCAAATCACTTTGGTCGACAGAAAAATATTGGTTGCAGAATGAATTTGTATAAGCAATAGTGTCAATTACGTTGGTTGATAAGCGGTCTAAAAACCGTCTGAAGTTAAATTTAATCGTTCACAAAAAGTACATAGAAAGTTAAAACTTGAAGTATTTGGTTACAGTTAAACTGAACGATGGAACTTTCATTCATTTAATAACTGAATTTTCTTTAGCAATTTGTTCGTAGCAAAAGAGCGAGTGAAGTTTTAATTTAAGTTCTACAACAAATTTACGCTCTCGGTGAGTCTTTCCGAGCCCGTTCAATTTGGACATTTGTACCGTAAATTGCACAATAGAAGCTGAAGGAGTTTAATGAGAAAAGGCCGCATTAAATCCCTGTTTGTTTCGTTGGAGTGTGCCATTCGAATTTAGTTTTTGTGGAGGAAAGACCAGATTTACACACGCCATTGCAGCAAACAAACGAACAAACTCTCACAACTTCAAAATAAAAAAATTGAATTTACTCGCATTTACTTTCCTCGTTGTTTAATTAATGAACAGAGGTAAATCTCCGTACATGAATGAATTGTCGATGAGAATGAATAATACTTTCCGTTAGACCATTGACTGTTTTTGAAGAAAACATTGTCGTGACAGTCCTCGCCAAACTAATTCCGTTGTTTTCAAATGTTCTTGCGCATTTTTTCTTATGTGCTCCCTAATTGACAGTTGTGAGATTGTGACAGATACTTGTAAAAATAATGTCTTAAAATTTCTTTCAAAGCCTTTTAAATCACCTTTATCGTTACGGAAATGAAAATGTTTCGGTGAGGCATCTCTCTTTCATTTGCATCACCTCTATTTTAACTACCATTTACTCGCTCAAAAATTGTTCAGTTTATGAAAGATCTTGCCGTATTTACAGCCCTAAATCATTCGGGTTCTTTCGGAAAGAATTTCGCCAAGTTTAAAAAAATATATATATGTTATTTACCGGCTAAAGGTCGGTCCGTATGGTGAAAAACTGTGACCTCGGTCTTGAAATGTTTTTCACCATACGGACCTCCCAGCCGGCAAATAACATATATATCATTTGTGTCTCTGGTTCAAAAGAAGAGGTTGGAAGTAAATGTGAGTGAAAAGTGAAATTTACTTTCCATCATTGTAAATATTTGAAAATCAAGGCAATACATTAATGATTCCCTCTTTATCAGATGAGACAAACGGGAACGAGTTTTGAGTGACATAACTAAGCCAAGACTGCCACGGTCATTTTGGATTTCCACCTGGGTAAGTTTTGGTCACGTGCTAGGCAACGTATAATCGAGAACAAGATAGAATTTCATTTCAGGCCTATTTATCCATTTTGTGGTGTATAACTTTCGCATTTTAGTATGTAATATCTATTTAGAATCTTCAAATTGTCTTGAAACTTAAAAGAAAATTGTTCTTTAAAAAATTCACTGGAAATCGGTAGCCAAAATTATTTGTTTAGGTGTTATTTGATTTTCGTGTTAACCTGTAATTTCGTCAGTCGCCGGCACCTTTTGTTGCTTCACACAGGAAAAACACACGATACGAAATGTAATGATCGATGTTGTCCCCAACCTCACGCCACAACAGGAAAAGCTTTTTTCTGTAAAACTCCGAGCGCTTCAGAGTAAGTGATATTTTTAATGAATCGTCGGATTGTTTTCAAGTTCAAGGATTGTAAATTACAATTTTGTGGAAAACGAAGGCTGTTGTCTTATTTCATTGTGAACCCTCGAACGCCTGCCAGTTGCTAGCGCCGCTTGTTGAAACTAGAACGAAAAAAATTAACTCTTTTAATATTATCATTGGCTTCTTTTTCATCTCAACACTATTCTTAGCAGCAAAGGTCGCCATTTCGCTTGTTTATTACTCGCCAAAGACTATCAAATGCACTCAAAAGCCTAAAATTGAAAAATAGTTTACAGGAATCGACCAATCGAACGAGCAAGCGAGTGCCATTCCCCACATCATATCTACAAGTCGCTCTTGCGCATGCATAATTCACGAGTTAAAATGAATATGTGAACACGTTTCTCAACGTATGTAATAGAAACAGTTCATCCCAAATTCTAAAAAGTGTGGGTCATCTGAGAAAAAAGGTAAAGCACAGAAAACTCCCTTAGCTGCGATAGTGCTATTAATACCAGAAATAATTCTGAGCTGATTTTTAACTTGTTAATATCTCATATTTTCTGAGCGGCTTAAACGCCCGTTAAACTGATCTAAGGCAAACTGATTATATTTTTATGTGTGCGTGTGAGACATCAATTCTTGCAAGATTTTAAGCTGAGCCGTTCTTCACTTGTTGAGGGTTGCAAAGGAATTTATACGTAACTGGTGATTAAGACGGAAATGAGTATCTGACGCGTGAATTTAGCGGCAAGAAGAGCGAGATTCGTGAAGTTATGAAACAGCGTGAGGCGCGATTTGCCTCCTGAAACCTTGTTCACAAGAACATAGAGTTGAAGTTTTCCTTTTACATGTGTGATTTTTTTTGTAAAATTCACTGAGGGTTAGGGATCTCCGGGTGACACTTGTTACCCGATCCTTTTAAAGGCAATTTAAGATTGTTATCCTAATTGACTGCTTAGGCCCCTTGAAAGAAAACCGGAAAAAATGGCGCCAATATTTAACCAGGCTGTCAGTATTTAGTTTTCTGGAATTTCTCACAAAAAAATTAACATAAGAACACAGGAATGTTTTAAATGCTATACAAGCTCCGAAAAACCTTAATGCCACTCCACAGAATTGTCATTGAAAGTTATGAAAAAAGCTTCCGTTCAACAATTACCAACCAAAGAAAGACTTTACGCAGTATTTATCAAAGCTGGTATCAGTGAAAAGAAATGATATGACTTCCTGTTGGCTCCTAATAGTGCTTTTTTTTTTAACATCCTTCCCTTAGAGATAGAGGAGTTTGTCGGTGGGAAGCGGAATAGGCTGGATGGCGACGACGCTTTTGGCCGTGAAACAGAGATTTTGTTATATCTATTTCCCGAGCTTGGCGATACTGAGGTTCGTCTCGCGGAATATTTTGTCTAGCAAATCGACTTCCGGTGTGACGAGTCGTTCGATTCGAGTCGATCGAGTCGATTCGACAGTATCTGCAACCCCCTTTGGTGGCCACTTGCGGACGGGTCGACTTTAACCGCGACGGGTCGAAAGGAGTCGATTCGACAACATTTTCAACAACCCTTGGCAGTTACTTACGAAATATTTTCCAAGTGCAAATTGACTTCCGGTACGCGTTTCCATCTAATGAGAGATGGTTTATCAGATTTCCGATTAACCACGAATCAACTTCCAGTAGAACGATTCGCAAACTGCCTTTGACGAATCGTAGCGGTTTGGGTGTATTTGAAAACCCTCTTGCAGCGTGTAGATATCTTTTGAGCCAGACCTACACACCTGAGCCCGACACCAAGCAAAGAAACTCGAAAGAGTGCTGTGTACCAACTGGCTCGCAGGTGCACGCAAAGGCCACGACATTCAGCGAAAATAATGGCAAACGCAGACGATAATTGCAGTCAAAAAACAGGCAATTAAAATAACAGAAGGTTTAAGAACTTTCTAGAAGTGTTTTCTTGAGAAAACAGATAAACAATTTCACTTCTCAAGAACGATCACGCAGTCATGATACAAATACTATTTCTGCGTGGAATTTGTTGATGGTGGAAAGTGGAAAAACATTTTCCAGCCTTATTTTCTGGAAACATGGCGCAGTTAATGAATTTTATGGGGCTATCCATATTTCCTTTCAAATGAGGAGGACAGAGTTTCCCGTCACCGCGGTTTGGAAAAGCCGAAGTTGTCAAACGGGAACTTGTACGTCAACAAGAATGCGACATGTGATTTTAAAATCTCCTCTACTGTTACAGTTTCCTTATTGTGAACTGTGCGATAATGATAGTAAACAATCAAATTATAGACTAATGAATGTAAAATTCATTAAAGTATGAGCCAGCAGTCTTCCCGCAAATTTCCCTTGATGAAAAAATCCGAAGACATAGCCAGTTTTTTTTTCGTGCATAGACAAAGACCATAAATTTGGAAGAAAAGTGAGATGCAAAGGTCTGAATTTTTTGTAGCCTAAAGCAGCTGTACCCTCTCCTGCAGTATTCGTCTAAATTTTGCAAGGTCCCTCTTTATCTTCTGCCTTGTTCGGTCAGTTTCGACCTCTGATGTTAGATTACCGACATCGGCCTCATTCATATTTACAGAGGAGAACCTCTTCGATAAACCAATTTTTGTTAGGGCAGATAAGCGGCTAAAGTATCTAGCGATTTCCTGCTCTATCAACTAGTCAGTCTTAGACAAAATTTCTGGCCAGTGTCATCTCTTAATCTCAATATTTGGGAAGCCACATCAGAAGCGGTTGTCTCACTAGTTTCCTCCCCTGTCTGCTTTCTGAGGAAAGGCGGCTGCTTTATGTGTTTTCCAAAGAGCCCATCCAAAATCCACCTGGCTAGTTAGGGATTGTTCGTCAGAATTTTGCCTGAGGTCCGACCTTGAACGAAGATCATATTTTCGACCACCGTATACCCAAAACGAACACTTTTTAGCTTACCTAACTCACGTTCCTAGATACTCTTCCCTGGAAATTTTATTGCCAATGATTTTTTGAAAGAAATTGTCCAACCGCGAACCTTTCAGCAAATTGAGTCAAATCGTTAAGAGAATAAGACCCCTCTAGGTCCTTAGGGCGCCATGTGAGCCCGCAGAAAAAGACAGGCTGGCTAACTCCTGCCACTAAGATTATGATTAATGGACTAGAAATTTTACTACATGATCAGGGCTGGAACTGCTTCGTTGAGCTTAAAAGAAAGTTCACTGTTTGCTCGTGTCCCGCCTTCTTAGCCGTCTCTGTTACCAGGCCCGCACGAAGAGGCCACACGAAGCTCGTGAATAACTTCGCATTGCATGCTGGGGTTTATGGAGTTACCATCAGATCAGTCGGGGGAAGAAAAATGACTGAATACGAGTGGTCAGCGGTAAAAAACTTTAATACCTAATATAGAGACAGGTCATTTGTAGTTGCGGAAAACAATCGTGTTGTAAAATATTAACAGTATACTTCACTGAACAAAATGTTCAGCAATTTTTCAAAAGTGTTGATTGTGCATATATCTTTTACTGTTGTAATAAAAAATGGTGGTACTGGAAAAGGCATCGGTGACATCCGAAAAGACTGGTACATCCTTTTTATAATTTTTTAAAACTTTTTTCTTAACAATTTTTTTTAAAAATAAAAATTAGTGAGCAACACACAGCAACAGATCCTGCCAACTTAGTTTATCATCCGACCGGTTTCGTCTGATCACACAGACTTCATCAGGGATTTAACAAGATGAACAAAATTGAGCTGTCGATAAACTGGACGTTTACAGTATAAATCACGTTCAAATTGGGGTGCGAACAGCAAAAACATACACAAACAGGAAATGTTACGCAATAAATTGGAAATGTTACGCAAATCTAGCGTAGCAAATTAGGCAATGTTTATTTTTAGGGCTCATGATTTAACGTTAAATCGATGCGAATTTTTTCTTTCTAAGCCATCACAATAGCGGACTCTCTATCTTACAAAAAAAACACACAAGTGTTCCACTGGAAATACTATACATTTTCTTCGGTTCCACTCAAACGTTTTGTTATGACAAATTGATTTACCATACATCTCTTTATTCTGTGATTTAAATATTAATTCATTAATTAATGTGATATCTCCAACACAACACAAAATATTTTTAAAATATCACCCAAACTTATGCAAACAAAAAGCTCAAATTACGGTTCGCTTCAATTCAGGCGTGAATTTGCATTATCTTTCATGGACGAAATCTTAATGAATTTCAAAGATCAAAACCACTTTTTTAACTACATCTGCTTTATCTTTATCCACCTAGCAAACAAAACGTTCCAAATTACGGTCAAAACACCAGACGTAGTTCACTTCGAATTTCTCGATCTATCCTAGTTTCTCCGACCGCATCCAAACAGGTTTTACTACACAGCTTCCATCTACGACTCCCGATGAAACGTGACATAAAATACGTCACGCGTTACTAGGTAACAGTACTCATACATATGCATGAACCCCACTTTAGTGGGGTTCGCAGAATTACACACTTTGTCCGTGTTGAAGTCGTCATGAGTTAACCGACGCCAATCAAACGCGCTGCTCTTTCAGTGCTTTTTCGAGTGAACTGGATCCCAAGGGCCATAAATATCAGAGACAAAAATGTGGGACTAAAACTTGGAGCTAGACAAAGTTTTGACAAATTGACCAATGTTTTATGACGTCATGGTATAGACAGAACTGTCTGAAACTCAGGCATTTCTGCTTCTGAGTTTTGTTCTTTTTCTTCGTCTACGACCTTTCCCTTTAAATGTCGTTCACTTTCCTTCAAGAGCATTTCGACGATTAAACACCCTTTTGCGTAATATGCGTAATCGATGCTCCGGTCGAAAAATTAAAACTAAGAGGGCGATAGAAACTGGGTAGCAAAGTCTATTGTCATCCATCTCTTAGTAGTATTTCATCGCAGAAGTCATTAACAACACAATATACATAAGACATCAAGGACTGCGCTAACAAAAAAGCGACGATAGATCACGTCGCGCACCCGTAATTTTGCGGAAATTTTGGCTCAAAAGCTGGCATAAAAATTTCAATCTTATCGCGAAAAGAAAATCAACGTGAATATTCCACTACTGTCTCTAACTTTGTTTCTCATAAAAATGGCGTCAACTTAAATGAATCACGAGGAACAGCCGAGTGGTTTCAATTTAGTTTTAGAAATTATTGACACCATTTCTTTGATCATTAAGTTTATATAGACAATGGATGAATAGAGTTCAGCGTTCCAAATTTCTCTGCTCGTGCAGCCGGTTTCTAAGGATGTTACATTTCAATTGCCATCGATTATTATATCTGGAAAACTAAATTAGCTTGTTTTTATGAGAGCCTTGTTCACTTTAGGCTGTAGAACAAACAAAGATCGGCAAGACATGTCTAGGCACATACTGTTATACCTCAGTTATGGATTCTTTCCTTTCAGTTCTCTTTTTAAATCTACGGTTATATTTATCTATGGCATATATCTCATCATACCTGCACAAAGTACAAATAGTAAGGATGGAGTCAGCGCATCGACAATAAGTACCATCCAATTCTTCATGGCGAGCTAAGATTATTTTCTGCTAGCGCAAGCTCTACCGGCATGAAAAGTTGATATATTTAGCTTATGATTTGCATGTCAAAATGAATTAATCACTATGAATCACTATGCATGTCAAAAGGTCAACTTTAAGAAAAAATAGAAAAACATATCGTCTCCTTTCCGACTGTAAAAGAAGGGGCATTGTTCCTTCACTCTGTCTTTAGGAAGCCTTTCAAAAAGGGATAAATTCAGCACATTTGTAGCATTTATGGGCCGTGTCATTTAATGTTCTATTCCGTAAGTTTTCAAGCACAAGCGCATTATTCTGTTACAATCAATTTCATCATGGTTGCACTAACTCCACCAACATGAAATTTTTTTTATATCAAGCCTTTTACTGGCTTTGTCGCTTTGCATGCCTAAGTGTTAACCAAACGAAAGAGTAAAAAAATTGTCGTCTCCTTTCCGGCAGTAAAATGTGAGCATGTGAGCATTAATCATTAAACCCCTCAGTCATTAAACATTATCATTCATTATCAATCATTATCAATCATCATCAATCATTATCAATCATTAAATCATTACACCCCTTTAATCATAAAACCCCTGAAGAGTGAAGCGATTTACGAAACAGGCTTGTCGGGAAATGTAGTTGCGTCCTTTTTTCCTCTCATAATATATATATATATATATATATATATATATATATATATATACACACACAAGAACACAACACACACCGGCACCAACAAAAGACAGTCATCTTTTCCATCCAACAAAGCATCCTTCGACCAAGCCGTCCCTCCATATCAAAAAGCACTCAACGAATGCGGATACCGGTACACTCTACTCTACGAACCAACCACAACTAACAAACGAAAAAACAGACAACTACCTTTCCCTTTAAATGTCGTTCATTTTCCTTCAAGAGCATTTC
>CALNXJ010000079.1:62500-135000 GCA_942486045.1 Pocillopora meandrina
ATCTGATTAGAAATACTTATTGCTGCCAGCTACCACTCTGTTCGAGGACTTAATTGTTAATCAAATGTAGGGAGGGTAATTCCTTTTCCAGCCCTAAATCACCATATTTCACGATTCAATGTCTTTATTCAATTATAATCGCGTCAGGTAAAATCTATTATATCAAACATTTAAACAAGCTTGTTTTCCTGTATAGCTTTTTAGTTATTGAGAAAATTCCACAGAAATGGTGATTTTTTGAACTACCACAGAGCTAACGCAGCAGTATAACCAAGGTTGAAAATTGGTATTTTCATTGTCTGAAGTGTACTTTTGGCGCGTATGTTCCGACATCGAATTGCGTTCTCAAATATCCTTATTTCAATTTGAAGTTCACCAGCCAGAAGTTTTTAAAGAACTGCAAATCGTTCACGTCTGTACTTACTAAATACTTTCACACTTGAATCCACTGCTTTGTAAACGATTACGATCGTTAACACTGACTAAGATGCGAATGCCTTCGTTCATTAAAGAGACCGATCCAATTCTCAATCAAAACACTTCATCACAATTCATCCTTCATTTCCATGAGACAAAAGAGGCGTAAGTTGTTGAAGGCTTATGATTGGTTGATTAAACTGCCCGATAACAAACTATCCGATAGCAACGTGGCAAGTGAATTAGTGGAAGATATGAGTTTATAAACCAATTTCAATCGAAGAAATTTGAATTTTTTTTAATAATTTTGTTATCATTCAAAGACATTCTGATATCCTCACTGCAATATCCAATATTTATGTTCGGCCGCTTTGTGCGTTTTAAAGATAGTAGTGTTATTTGCTAAAAATATTCTTATCGTTCAACATAATTTATGTCGAACGAATAAGCCCTTTCTAAAAGCTCTCATCAACCACAAGTTGAGCTAAATTTATACAAGTTTTCGTAGAGATCCTCTAAGAACTTTACGGAACGGAACAAACCCTGTTTCATCTTTATCGAGATCTTGGAAGATGTTTACTAAGATCTTGTAAGATTTTACAAAGATCATCTACGATTTTTCGCCAAAACCTTGTTACATCTTCATCGAGATCTCATGAGAGCTTCACCTTAGCAAAACCTTGTTACATCTTCATCGAGATATTGTAAGATTTTACAAAGATCTGCTAAGATGTTTACCAAAACATCAACACATCTTCATCGAAATCTTGTAGGATCTTGTTAAATGTTTACTTTAGATCTTTTAGAACATATCTTTCCGAAGATCTTGTAAAATCGCCACTTAGATCTTGTACGAAATTTGCAATGATCTTGTAAGATCTTTACCAAAGTCTTGTTACATCTTCATCCAGATCTTATAAGAGCTTCACTAAGATCTTGTAAGATTTAACAAAGACTGCTAAGATCTTTAGCAAAACCTTGTTACATTTTCCTCGAGATCTTGTAAGATATTTAAAATGATCTTGTAAGATCTTTACCAAGATATTGTTAGATCTTCCTCGAGATCTTCTAAGTTCTTTACTGAGATCTTGTAAGATCCTTCCTAAGATCTTGAAAGATCCTTACTTAGGTCGTGTAAGACCTCCAGTAAGATCTTGTAAGATCTTTACCAAGAAATTGCAAGATCTTTACAAAGATCTTGTAAAACTTTTCCTTAGATCTTGTATGATCTTCGTCAAAATCTTCTAAGATCTTTACTGAGATCATGTAACATCGATATCTCAACTGAGATTTTGTAATAATTTTCCCAAATCTTGTATGATCTTTACCAAGATCTTGGAAGATCGCTACGTAAATCTTATAAGATTTTTACTAAGATCTTGTAATATCTTTAACAAGAGCTTATTACAACTTCACCGAAATCTTTTGAGACCTTTTCCCAATATCTTACAATGGCTCTACCAAAATCTTGTAAATCGTTTAAGATCTTTCCTAACGTCTTGCAAGATTTTTACCAAGATCTTGAAAGATTGTTCCCTAAAATCATGTAAGTTTTTTTTTGATGATCTCTCTAAGATCTTGTGATATCAACTGAAATCTTGAAAGATCTTTGCTGATATCTTGTTAGATTTTAACAAAGATCGTGTAAGAACTTTACCAAGATATTGTTAACACCTTCATTGACATCTTGTAAGGTGTTGACTATGATCTTGTGAGATCTTTACTTTGATCTTGTAAGATCGCTACCTAGATCTTGTAAGATTTTTACAAAGATCTTGTAAGATATTTAGCGAGAGATTGTTACATCTTTATCGAGATATTGAAGGATTTTTTCTATCATCTTGTAAGTTCTGTACCAAGTTCCTGTAAGATATTACCCAAGATCTTGTAAGTTCTTTCCTGAGATCTCGTAAGATCCTTACTAAGATCTAAGATCTCTTAGAGGATCTTATAAGATTTAAAAAGTGCATACAAGGCAATGATTTTCTAATTTCAATATTTTATTAAAAATAGTATTAAGATTTTAATATGTTGAAAGATCTTAAACAAGATCTTGCTGAGGTCTTACTCTTTTTACTCATTTTAAAAGATTCTTTCAAATCTTGTAAGATCTCACTAGGCTTTCAATCCTAATGCGCAACTCAAAAGATTCTTACAAGATCTAGTGAGATCTCACTAAGAGTGTGATCTTTATATGCTGCGGTCTGCAAATCATCAATACTTGACCAAGAAAAACAACTAACCAGAAAAAGCTTTTCGAACGACCGCCTCCTCAACTTCCATACTGCCAAGTTTTCCATCATTCACTGCCTGTGCCAGCAATGCATTTAAATTACTTTGACCGACAGAATAGTTAAAGTTAATTCCAAGTCAGTAATGATACTTCTCGGCCTACATGATAAACAAGAAATGAAACGTTTTAAGTTGAAAAGACAATCAGTTGAATAGTAATGTGAAAACACCGCAGCCGAGGGGCTTTAGGCGCTGCAGTTTAATCGCCTTCTTTCATCGGCCAAATTTCGATATTTTTATCTTAGAACGTGTTCATTAGTATTTAAGCACTCTTCCTAGTTTCTAGTAAAATAAAACAGCTCAGTGCTTTAAGATTCCATACTCAGCCAAAACAACTAATTGCCTACAATTAAAGAAGGCATGCTATATTGGCCCCTTGTAGCCTGAGCTGAATGCTCAGACACAAAATAACTAATGACTAAAAAAATCTTTTACCTTAGTTCGAGGACCTTTACGCTCGCGAGACTAGTGCCTTTTAATTCTTCCATCGTCCGACACAAAAAAAGACAGAATAAAACAAATCAAATAACTCGTGCACTTTCCCAATTTTATAATAAATTGAAATTTCGTTTCCTGCTTTTGCTTTAAATTATAAATTTGATTCAATAACTACAATATATGTTTCAACTGCGATAAGCTTTGTGCCAGGAAAAGGAAGAACTCTGCATAATGTAAAAGTGGGGGAGGAGGAGGAGGGTGGCTATAGACGATCAATGGACCTCGAGATTTCTTACACCCTTCCCACCTTTTCATTAGCACACCTATTATCCACATTGTTTTCTATTTTCTTTGGTACTGACAAGGAGACATTTATGCCCCAATCTGATGTTTTACAACGACATTAGGAGCGCAGCGCTTCATACGAAATAAATTCTTATCCTTATAAAATAAACGATAATTTCTTAATGAAAAATAATACACTTCGCTATCTTTTGAATGAAAAGGTGCCAGTGTAGAAATTGGATAGGGCCTTGCAGTCGCCTGATGCTTACGTGCACCCTTACTAAATTTCTTTTAAATTACGATAAGCAATGGGCTCACTTACAAAATAATTCTTGCTTTCCGTTATATATTACAATACTAACCTAAAGTTAATTATAATTATTATTACCAGAACACTCACATTTTCTTCAATACGTCGGACAAGCATTTTTGTCTGTGGATTTTCCAAGTTCTCGTATACTTGTTTGAACTCTCTCTTGAGTTTTAGTACCATAACAAGGTTTTTCTGGGGTTCCTCTGTTAGGAGCAAGAGAAGTATGAACGTTACAAAAAGCGAAACTGCACGTACTTTACAACTTACCTGGTAAAAAATAACACGTCAAAGTAGGATAAAAGATCGAACACCTTCAGTTTATCGCAAAGCTAGATGTACTTTTGCGCAGCAAACAGATCGAAAGAACATTTGCCGAAATACCGCCACTTAGGTAAATGAAAACAAAAAGGTTATTTGGTTTTCCATTGTGCATGTTGTCGCATAGAAGCCAAATATACAAAATTTAAATATATGTGTGCATGGCTAGATGCAGGTTTTTCCCTTGAAAGTTCAGAGGCTTATTCATTAGGGGAAAAGATCAACTTTCAATGCATGTGTACAAGGCTAAATATATTTCTTTGCTTTAGAGTGTTAAAGGATGATTCATTAGAGATCAGCATCAAGTTTGAATGATCATGCTATCTGTCTATGTGGCTTACCTCAGGTAAACACAAGTTTCTAAGACAAAGATCTTAATGCAAGGTATCACTAAATAGATGTGAACAGCAGCGTGTAAAACAAATATTTCAGTAAAAGGATAGTATATTTCAACTGTATGAGCACTTAATATAAGGCTGGGAGTATAGTAAAAATGAATCAAATGCAACTAGAGTGACTTTTCTTCTGGTAAAACTTTAAATGTCGTTCCAACCTGTCTCCTGACAGTTTGCTCCTGTTTTTCCTGGAGGACAGATACAGATGAATGTTTCTCCAAACTTGCGACAAGATTTTCCAGCAGTACACGGTTTCTCACAAAGACCACCAATAAAGAATGAGAGTTAAAAATCACGAAAGATTTACATTTTCATGTTCTAAGTAAGCTTAGGCTGGTGACCGTTGCAATTATAGGGGAGTTAAAGATCCTAATTTTACTCAAACAAAATACAAAACAAAACAATACTGAAAAATCCGAGAAAATAAACTCTTATCAATTTAAGAAGCAGTGTAGAGCTGTAATCTGTTTTTCAAAATTTTGACGGAGTTTTGGAAGAACCATTTCTCCGGAATGTCTCCATTGTGCATATGATATTTTTAATCTATTAGAGCTTTGATCTCATCGCATTTATATTGCACTTAGGGACCAACACTCCCCATGGCTGGTTCGGGCCAATCAGGTTCCAAATGATTTCACAGCAAAGATAAATTCACTAGTAACTTAGCAATACCAGCCGACAACTTCTTTGAATTCGATTATAAAAGCATCGCCCGTATAAACTGGACGCATTCACCCTCATAAAAGATAAAGGTACTTTTTATTTCTCCTCCATATTTGTTGCTGGCGTTACATCTGTATTCTCCAAGTTTCTCTACTTGGATATCTTCAATACTCTATTTTTTCTGGTTCCATGTTTTGCCTGATTTTACATGAGTCCATAGGATAGTAGGTGGCGGCGTTCCAGACACATTACAACAAAGTAGGATAGTTCCACCCTTAACGACAGTGTGTTCTCCCAGGGAATAATTGCGGCAGGAACTATAAGACACATTAAAAAGACTAAAAGTTAGCAGTACTCTGGTAAAAAAGGCGGTTTTGGCATAAATCATACACCGGACAACCTACATATATATAAAGAAATTATAGGACTATTTCTCATAACCTTTCTAAGCTCCAATACGTAAACCCTCTCTGAATTAGTTCCTACCTGTACTAGCACTGTTCAAGATTTGAGGTTGGATATGCTTTGGATTTCCATTATACTCTAGGTAAGTGGTGATTTGACTGTTGCCCACAATTGCGCTGCACAAACATACCAACACATACATGTATCTGTGACTCTTACCAGGCCCCGGTTGTTGGAAGGCTGGATAACGCTATCCGCTGGATAAATTTCTGTTTGGTGGATAGTGTAGTACGTTTTGCTATCACTTATCCGTTGGATAGCGATTTATCCGTTCGATATCGTTATCCGATCTATATAAAACTGGGCCCAGAACACTACTTAAAGACATGCATGTATATACTTTAGCAACAAAAGTTTTGATCCCCACACGAGGAGATTGGCAAAAAAGTACTCAGTGTTTTTGCTACTTAGGAGCACTTTTAAACCCAGTGTCGACAAACCAAAAAAAATATCACAGCGACCAACAAGGATAACATCATTAGCCAATGCGAACACGAATTGAAAACAAGCAAACTTCCTGAGGTGCGGGAAAACGCGAATGACCAAGTCGCGATTGGTTTTTAGATTTGCATCTGATTGGCCGAGAGGATGGCGCAAGTTTTCTGGACCAATCAGAGAGATGAGTTACGTAAAACCAAACCAATCCCAAGTTGCCTACGACACTCAACTGAAAATTGCTGTGTCAAAACTAAGGTATCAGTCTGAACCAATACCTATTGTAGGCAGGAGCCCATCACTTGGAGCCTTCAACTGCCCTGTATTTTTATCACGGCGTTTTCACAGGCAAGTCTAATTTTAGTTTGAATTTACCGCGAATTAGGACTCCCCATGAGAGCACATCGACCAATAAAGATTAGCGCCTGGTTAATTTCTAAATTTACTCGTTAATATATTGAAAGAAAAACAGCAGAGAGAAGCAAGGCTTCTTGCGATAGTTCGAGTGCAGATTCGTGTGAACAAAGGCGTCCCAAGCTCAGGTCTCGATAAAAAGCAAATGATATATTCATGAAAACATCACATGTTGTGAAACTCGGTGTTAACTTACGGGAGGAACCGTTGAGTTATAAGGAATAGCATGAAGAACGATAAACATTTCGAAATATGAACATTTTATACGTTAAATAAATAGAATCTATTCACATCTTTTGTGTCCGTTGTGGTTTCCGGCGTTCTCTGCCGTTTTAAGCTTGGGAAGCAGCAGTTCCGAGGAAAGTTCTAGTGAAGATGAACCTGACCCTTGACTGTTCAATAATCAAAGCGAGAATAGGCACCGTGAATTTTGCCGCATGCGGCAATTATCGACCGCACTTCACAAAAATAACCAAGATTTGACAAGATCGAAGCTCAATTCGAACATAGTTAGTAGAGTTAGTAGTCCCCCCTCTACTAACTATGATTCGAAAGAGTAGTATTATCTTGCGATCTAGAAAAACGCTCTTCATTTTTTTGCACCCCCTTCTGTTCAATCCTGCGTTGCAAAATGTCCTTTACGGACTATGTGGATGAAGATTCTTGAGATGAAGACAACTCGCACACAGCTTGCTCACGCAATTTCTTGTTTCCGCGCTCTCCATCATCGCTGGCATTTCGCCTCTTCATCGTCTTTAATTTGGACTCTTTTCTTAAAATTTTTTTAAGAGGGACCAGAATCAGAAGACGGATGACCTTTGATACACACGTAAATTAAAAAAAATATATAATACAAATAAACGACGATCCACACTCCTGAGAATTTTTTCCGCACGTGTGAAAAATCTGCTTAGGATAGTGGGATATATGTGGAAAAGATGAATTGGAATACTGGAATACAGCAAAAAAAAACAGCGGAATTTGCGTAGTTTTGAAATAAAGACGTCCCTGCATAGGGCCGCCATTTTTTTTTTCTTCGCTTTTGATGGATAGCATTACCCAAGTGAGCTCGAGTAGCCTATTTCCCGCGAAAAGATAGTCTAAAAATCAACCAGTCAGTGAAAACGCCGTGACATAGGCCTAGTATGGGAGTTGAACACTCCAAGTAATGGGCTTCTGTTGTAGGCCAGAGTTATGTAAAAGCTTGGGATCAAACAAAATACAATCATGACAGCCATAAACTTCAACACTCACAACGCACTGTCATGTTGACAAACTTAGTTACAGGGCTTCCAACACCATTCTCAGCTGTACATATGTACAGTCTTTCATCCTGACTACCACGGATGGTCAAAGGGAAGTTCACTCGACTGTTATCAGCAACTTTTGTCCAAGTTATCATTGGCGTTGGATTACCTTCCGCTAAACAAAACAAACTCACCACACCACCATTATTCACGATCTGCTTACCAGAAATGTTTGTAATTCTTGATGCATCTTTAAAAGGCAAAAATTAAACAAAAATTCACAAGATTGTAAGGGGTTTTTTCTGCAATTCAGATTCAGGTCAAATGATGTAAGACTTCGGAAGAAGTAATGTTAAAGTATGCCAATTAAGATTATAAGGTCAAAGTAACGACAATAAATGCAATAATCTATCCACAAACTTACACTGCACATCAATTGTTGATGTCTCTGTTGCATTGCCACATTCATTACTGACTTCACATTTGTATTCGCCAGCTTGACTCCTGTTAATGTTTACAACACTCAGCATGTATCCATTTTGACGCTGACCATCAGGCTTCATCCAAGACACCATTGGAGGAGGTATTCCGGATGCACTACACATCAGAGTCACATTGTCACCTTCCGTGACCATCTTGTTGCCTATTGCTTGTATGGATGAAGGCACTTTAAAGATAAGTAACCTGAAGTTAGCATTTATCTCTCAATGAGCGAATGAACCGACGTGGTAAATAGGTGCCGGTATAGCGTCAGACCAATCAGAATCGAGTATTTTGGTCACGTGGTACAAATGGACCAATCAGAAAGCCGTATTTTCACATTCTATTCTGATGACGCGTCTAAAACCGAGTAGGCGCCTGAGGACGAGTTTAGTGGCGGTTACGGGCAGTTACGGGCGGTTCAGGTGTCAATGGGTTAACCCATTGACACATACACCCACCTCTCCTTAACCACGAACTCGTTCTCAGGCGCTTTGGAATGTGAAAATACGGCTTTCTGATTGGTCCATTTGTAGCACGTGACCAAAATACTCGATTCTGATTGGTCTGACGCTATACCGGCACCTATTTACTACTGTGGTAATAAGTCTTACGTTTCTTTTCATCTCTACAAACAATTAATACAAGAAAGCGCAAATAAAAGGGTCCTGCCAGACCTGAGCTTGGCTGATATCATAACGATTACAAAGCTTGACACTTGATAAGGTTAACAATTCGCACCAAGCAACTGTACTCCTCTAAGAATACTAGCAGGGTGCACTGGTAGGGTGCATTCGAAAATAATACTGGTACATTGCATTCGAAGTGTTGCACTTCGCGACGAAACTGAGTATATTACGAGACAAACGGTCACAATTTCCTATTTTTCACAACTATAAAAGTAGTCCAGTGAATATGGAAATCATATGGAAATTATCTAAAAGTTCCAAAGAACGCATGAAACATTACTCACAGAACAGATTACTGCCATGAAATTCGAAGCAGGTATTTTTAAACCGTACCTGGAGTATTTACATACCTCAGTACAAAGATCAAGGCTTACCATTCACAGTAACAGTAACATCCATACTAGATACTGTTCCTACAGTGTTGTTAGCCACACATCTGTAGACAAACACTCCTCCACTTACCAATGTTTCGCTCCCCATCCCTGAAAGGCTGAGGGTCATGGTAGTGTAATTTTTAAGCAGCTAGTAGGTCGTCACTTCTGGCTTAGTATCAGCTGAGCATTTTAAGGCAATAGTATCACCCTGACATGCTTTGCCGTCGATCCCAGAAGTTTTAAATTGTACATTCTCTGGTTTTTCTACATTGAGTCGGTAATTTAGTGTACATAAATCAGTGTAAAAATAAAACAAAAATTAAGGGATAATTTGATAAAGTAGCAGAATAAGACTGAACGTGATATGATAAAAGTCGTAAAATGATGAGATTATTTTACAATGACCCTTTGGTGTTTGCATAAGAGAGGTCTGACTGTATTACAAATTACATGCCTTAATCTGTGTGAAATAAGCGATACCTTAAACCCAATTAATACAAAATGTGCACATGTACATTATACATGTGACAATAGCCATCGTCAGAGTGTATATTTACAAAACATACAGATAAACGCAAACTTTTAAGGAAAAGGAACTGTCAAATTTACGCAGCACAATAATGTTTGCTGTCTCTGTTGCATTGCCACATTCATTACTGGCTTCACGTTTGTATTCACCAGCTTGACTCCTGTGAATGTTTGTAATCTCCAACCTGTATCCACTAACACGTTGACTCTCAGGTGTCATCCAAGACACCATTGGTGGAGGAATTCCAAAAACATTACAAATAAGAGCCATATTGCGACCCTCAGTTACATTCTGATCTTGTGTTATTAGGATAATTGCAGGCTTAAGCACAAAGATCATTGCTTCCCTAATATAAATGTGCTTTTATTCCTCTTCAGCTCGATTGTCTTTCACAAATAAAAACATAAGAATATGCACATATACACTCGATTGCCAAAAACGTTGACACCCAAAAAAATATTAGCAACGAGCGATGAGACCCAGCGGCTTTATGGATAAAAATGTACATGACAACCTTGTATACATATTGTTGCATGTGGCAAATGATAAAAGCCTCAACGTTTTCATGCAAGAAAAGAATGAACATCGATAGAGATGTTCCTGAATAATGGAATGCCACAGAGCAAACATTTCGCATAAGGCCGTTGAGTCCCATCAATCATGGATCCTGCTTTATAAGTGTCAACGTTTTCGTAATCGAGTGTCTGTTCGCTCATGCAAATGCTGTCTTTATGTGTGTAGTTTTTCAAATTGTTCTCGAATAAACACAATTTGGACTATTTGCTTACCATTCACGGTGACAGTAACACTCATGCTGTATTCTGATCCTAAAGAGTTATTTGTAAACAAAAACTCCTTCACTTTCCAAAGTCTTGCTCCACATCCCCGAGACAATAGTGTTTAGAATGGCAGTTTCGTTCTCAAACAGCTGGTATGACGTTACGCCTGGATAAGCATTAGCTGAGCAGTTAAAGCTCATGGCTATTCCCCTACATGCTTTGTCGTTCATGGCAGAACTCATTAACTGAACATTCTCAGGTTTGTCTGAGGACAAAACACACAATTTATAAATACAGTTTAATTGGAAAATTAAACGAGACTTACCTGTAAGTTGAAGTTTGATTGAAATTCTATCCGTCACCAAGCACTGAGGGATTACGTGAGATAGCATTGCGCCTGCGCGAACTCAGTTTTTAAAGCACTTGCCATGTGTGCAGGGGAAAGAAAACCCTGACCAGCAAAATGGGAGGGCCTTAAAAGGGAGGGCACGTAATCCCTCAGTGCTTGGTGACGGATAGAATTTCAATCAAACTTCAACTTATAGGTAAGTCTCGTTTAATTTTCCAATTCTATTCCGTCACCGCACTGAGGGCTCACGTGAGACTTCAAAGCCCACTGCACACATGAATAGAGTAATGACCAACCAAGCAAGTCATATTGGTCAAAAACAGTTTATTAACTTTACTCTTGTAACAAAACGTTAGAAAAGCTATCTGTGTTGATAACAGGCTTGCTATAAAACTTTGCAAAAGTGTCAGATGAGCTCCATCCTGCAACTGATAGGATGTGCTCTAATGGTACAGATTTCAACAAAGCCTTAGATGTTGCGGCAGCCCTAGTACTGTGGGGCTTGAAAAGGTTTACATCAATTCCTGACTTTTGCATTACAGCTTTGACCCATCTACTGATGGTGTCCCGGGAAACTGGTTTAAATGGCTTGTAATGACTAATAAACAATTGTTGTGCACCTCCACGTAGAGAAGAGGTACGATTAAGATATGCCTTCAAGGTAGTGACAACACAAAAGGGTTGTCCGGGTAAGCTTCAAACTTAACAACAGTGGGTTTCGACCCTGGCTTAGACTGTTTAATAGGCCTGGAGATAATAAAAGTCACAGAAGTTTCTGAAACAACCATGTCCTCCAAAGACAAGTAGTGAATTGTCTGCCCCCGTTGAGCTGATACTAATGACATTAAAGTGACTAATTTTAAAGTCAGATCCTTTAGTGAGCAGTCTGTAATAGAGATTGTCTTAAGATAGTTCAGAACCTTGCTCACATCCCATGTCTCAGTATATCTTGGGTTGGAGGGTCTTGCTTCGTAAACTCCTTTTAAGAACCTCTTAACACTCTCTTGTGCTCCAAAAGTCATCCCGTCCACAGGCTTTAAGACACTGGATAGAGCAGACCTTGCAGTGTTAATACCACTGTAACCGATGCCTGACTCAAATAGCTCCACTAAAAAATCTAGTGCCTGGGGGACAGTGGCAGGAACTGGATCAATCTGTTTTTTATGACAATATGTAGTCCATCTTTTGATGTAAGATGAATACTGCTTTGAAGTTCCTTTCCTCCAGGACTGTAAGATGATGGAGGTTGCCTTTTGAGAAATTCCTTGTGTCTCATAGGACTGCCAGACAATCTGCATGCAATCAGAACCATTTTCCTGAATAGGGGGTGGATTTCTTGTGGCATCCCCGGCATTTGTAAGGCAGTTCGTTGTTGTGGTAACACTCTTGGAGCAGCCACTAACATGCGAAGAAGTTTGAGAAAACAACTCTGGGTTGGCCACATTGGAACTATCATCAATCGCTCTGCACAATCGGTTTGTATTTTCTGTAGGCATCTTGCAATTAAACTGAAAGGAGGGAAAGCATAGAACAAGTGTTTATCCCATGTTACAGAAAATGCATCAATAAAGGCTGCCCCTGGGTCAGGTTTCCAGGATACATAGCATGGAACCTGATGATTTAGTCTGGATGCAAAGAGGTCTATGGAGGGCTCCCCCCAGATATCTGTGATCTGTTGGAAAATATCAGATCTTATCATCCATTCCTTGTTGTCTGAGAAAACGCGTGATTCCCGATCTGCCTCAACATTTTTGGTCCCTGGGATGTGAGCAGCTGTTAACCATATTTGTTTTTCTATGCACCACTGCCAAATATCTTTAGCAATAGTGTGACATTCCCTAGAATGTACACCTCCCATAGCATTAATATAGTTCACAGTTGTAGAGTTATCAGAGTAAATCTTAACGTGAATGCCTTGCTCATTTTTGCAAAATGCCTTAAGTCCAAAAATTGCAGCTAACAGCTCAAGACAATTAATGTGATATTTTGCTTCTTCCTCTGACCATCTACCCCCTATTTTCTCTGTCTCTTTGACAGCTCCCCATCCTTTAGTTGATGCATCGGTGTAAATTATTACATCAACCTTTGAATTAGGCAATAATATGGGGTAGTTATTTGTCTGTATGTTATCATACCACCACTTTATCTCTGAAAAGCTTTCTTGGGATAATCTCATTTGAGCATTATAATTGCCATAGTTTTGTCTTAAGGCTGTAGTTTTATCCCTCTCAAGTTGTCTATAATACAGTGGTCCATATAAGATTCCAGGAAAACTTGACACTAAAAGCCCTATAAAGCTAGCTAGTTCCTGGATTGGGAGCTCAACAAGCTCCATCATTTTCTTGCATCTTTCCCTTATGCGCTGGATTTTTTCCTGTGTTAAGGAGACAGTCATATTAACTGAATCCAAGACAAATCCCAGAAATGTAAGGACTTGAACTGGCTGTAAGACCGACTTATCAGGATGTAGGATAAAACCCAATGTTGAAAATAAGTCACAGGTATCATTAATATTGGCTTGGCAGTCCTCCACGCTCTCCCCTTGTAAATAAGAGTCATCAATATAGCCTACATTTAGGTGACCCTTCTGGCGCAGCGTAGCATACACTGGCTTAAGGATTTTTGTGAAGAGTCGGGGTGCACAAGCCAGACCATTTGGTAGACATGTAAACTGAAACAATCTACCTTTCCAGCAAAACCTCAGATATTTTTGATCATCTTTGTGAATTGGCACTGAGTAGTATGCGTCACGCAGGTCTACTGAGGCCATATAACAGTTTGGAGTCATAAGCCTTATTGCCGATTGTAAGGTATCCATCTTAAAATGTTGATACTCCACATGTTCATTCAAATTCTTTAAGTTTAGAATTAATCTAAACCCTCCATCTTTCTTAGGGCGTATGAATATAGTAGAAATATATTCACCAGGGCAATGTGTGGTTTCTGAAATCACACCTTTGGTCAGCAGTTTATCAATTTCATTGTCAATGACCTCCTGCTCTGGTTTTGTAAAATTTATTTCTTTTGGTGGCATAAACTGCATTGGCTCTCCATTTTCAAACTCAATTTTATAATTTTTCACACTATTAAGTATGAAAGGATCTGAGGTTATGCATTGCCACTGAGAGGTAAATTGTTTCAGTCTTCCACCTGTAATTTTAATAGGTTGCTCTGACACATTTCTTACCTCAACGTTGTTAGCAGTCTGATTCATTTTGACTTCCCCTCCTCCTTCCTCTTGAAGTTCGGAGGATGTTTGTGGTCGTTTTTCCACGAGCCTAAAAAAGGCTTCCTGTAATGTTGGTTTCCTGAGCGTCCGCGGCTATGTGCGTAAGAGTTGTGCCTGTGATAATCAGGCTTGTTCGTTGATCGACCACTGTGTGTGGAGACTTTCTTTCCCACTCGATTGACCTCGGTCAATTCTTTCACTTGTTTCGGGAGATCATTGCCAAACAATTGGTCAGTGATCGGAACCGACGAGGAGCAAAGATGTTTGTATTCCTCGTGTAAATCCGGTTTGATAAATTCCCTTCGTCTTTGATTGAGTTCACTGTTTGCATTAGCGAACAATGTAAGTGCATCTGTTGACTTTTGAAGAAGGTCGTTTCCCGCTGGGAGTGACGACAAGTGCTCAAGGAGTTTGTCGATCATATTTGTCAACGCGCACATTCCTTTGAAGATGGATGTCTGCACCTTTTGCAGTCTAACATCTTGGGACCGGACTGTTGGAGTAAGGTGGTCCCATACTGGTTGATTGACTCGTACTTTTGTCAAGAATTCACAGTTCTCTGGTCTGTGATACTTGTTCAACTTTTCCTGAAGTTTCTCTTCAGGCAGCCCTTCTTTGAGCATGGCATTCACTACATTCGCCAGCTCTGTGTTTACACTTGGGCCCGTCTCCTCTTTCTTCAGCTCTTGTTTCAAGCTGTTAAGTACCTCAAATTTTCCTTCATTAGAAGGCATATTTTGAGCCCCGGTTGAGTCAGCCAGCTTTGTCACAGCTTCTTCTAAGCTCGTAGTTTTCTTCTTCGTGGGGGGCTCTTCGCTGACCTCGTGGTCATTCTCGGCAGATTTTGCCTCCTGTTCTTCCTCCGTGTCAACATATTGTATTTCAAAGTCTGACTGAAACTGTTTGAACGACTCAGCAATAGTCTTGGATAAATCTTGAGACATCTGGGTGAAGCCCTGTCTCAGCGTAGCGGCCAGCTCTTGTAAACCATGTGAGTCAGTTTTGGCGCCATCGGCGCCATCTCCTCTTTCGATGATTCTAACATTTGCTTCAATGTGTTCGCTTCTAGAGCCACTACTTTTCCTTTTTAAGTTGTCTTTCTCGCCCTTAAGCTCAGATTTATCCGAGGTCTCGGGCATTTTTTGCGAATTATCGCTTAAAACTAAAATTCTCAGCGTGTTGAAAAAACAAACGTCCGTTCGCTCCAAAGGCGGCAACACACTGAGTTCGCGCAGGCGCAATGCTATCTCACGTGAGCCCTCAGTGCGGTGACGGAATAGAATTAACCTTTGTAAGCTACATATTACAAAGTAACCAAGGAGTCTCCCTCTTTATCTGCCTGATGCCGAAGCTATGATTAAACAAGCCTCTCTAAAAAAAAAGTTACAGAGAAGGAAATCGATATACTTTGACAAATAAATACAAGAAACAACATGTAACAAAGGACAACTTTTGCATGTTCTTACACTGTACATCAATAGTTGCCGTTTTTGTTGCATTGCCACACTCATTACTGGCTTCATATCTGTATTCACCAGCTTGAGTCCTGTTAATGTGTGTAACCTCCAACATGTGTCCATTGTGGCGCTGGCCACCAGGCTTAATCCAAGACACTGTTGGTGCGGGGACTCCAGACACGTGACATGACAGAGTCACATTGCTACCTTCAGTTATATTCTGATTTGTGTTATTTGGGTGATTGAGGAAGGTACTGTAAAAGAAAAGTGAAAATGTGAAAGGATCTTAAAAGTAGCTAATAATCAGCTTGTACACTTTAACACCTGCATCATTTCATTCCCAACTTACAGTGCGTGTAATTCCTTTCGACTTAATTGCCACCGACAAACATCATGATACTTAAAATCATGCGTGTATACACTAGATGGCTAAATGGTAGACACCTAAAAATCGTTAGCGATGAGTTATGAGACTCAACAGCATTATGCATGCATATGTCTATAATAACCACAATAAGTTACAAGTGGTAAATGATAGAAGCCAACAGTGCTTTCCCGTGAGAGAAGGCTAACCATAAACAGCAATTTACCATGAATATTATCATAAGATGCAACTGTGCAAAAATTCCCATAAAGCTATTTACATGTAGTCTTATCATTCATGTAGTCTCATCATTCATGAATCATCCTTCCCCAAAAAAGTGAATCTTAAAAGTAGCCAATGACCAGCTTGTGCACTTTAACAACTGCATCGTTTAGTCCCCAACATACAACGTACAAGTAATTCCCTTCGACTTCATTACCACCTACAAACACCAAGATAACTAAGACCATGCACCTATACATTATGTGGCTAAATGGTAGACACCTAGAAATCGTTGGCGATGAATGATGAGACCCAACACATTATGCATGCACATGTCCATAATAACCACAATAAGTTACATGTGGTAGATGATGGAGGCCAACAACCCTTTCCTGTGAGAAAGGCTTATCATAAACAGCAATTTGCCATAAAATATTATAATGAGATGCAACTGTGCAAACATTTCTCATAAAGCTGTTTACATGTAGTCTTATCATTCATGAATCATCCTCGTAAAGTGTCAATGTTCTTCTACAACTGGGAGTATGTACACTCACGAACATGCCCAGTATGTGTGTATAGCTTATGGAACGGTTTAAACAAGCCCTAGTTTGGGTTATTTTGCTTACCATTCAAGTTGACAGTAACACTCATGCTGTATTCTGATCCTATAATGTTTTTGGCCACGCATCTGTAGACAAACACTCCTTTACTTTCCAAAGTCTTGCTCCACATCCCCGAGACACTTGTATTTAAAATGGCAGTTTCGTTCTCAAACAGCTGGTATGACGTAACGCCTGGATTAGCATTAGCTGAGCAGTTAAAGCTGATGACTTCTCCCGTACATGCTTTGTCGTCCATGGCAGAACTCATTAACTGGACATTCTCAGGTTTGTCTAGGATAGAAGAAAGAGACAATTAAGTGTCACTCAGAGTTCTCCAAAATTGTAGGGCAAAATGTTTTATTATATATAAACTGCAGATTTTTACAACAATTTCCAGCCTTAGGGAAAACTGTAACTGTACATGACAACGTAAATTTACAATACATTTTTACGTGTTTGATATTGCCAATCAAGTGCCAACACATCACTTACCTTAGCCCCATTCTGACAAAGCATGCACAATTCTCAATGGAAGGTTGTTCCTCGAATTTGTTCACTTCACACTTAGCCTCGTCCTCGCACCACAATTTTGGCACCAGATCACTGAACCGCAGGAACTCAAAAGTGGCCTATTAGCAACCACCAGACAAAGAAAAACAAAAACATGAAAAATTTCTTGGTTGTCGGTCCAGTTTTGAAAGGAAAAATGCCTGTATCCCTTGTCTTTCTTTTTTCCCCTCTTGCAGTTCCATAACTTCCTAATACTCAAACACCTAAAGTGAGTGGTGATTAAATCGCATTGATTTCGTTGATTGTGTTATTACATGCAACATTTAAGTCTAACCATCAACTTCGCATTTGGAAGTTTGGTGATGAATTCTCAAGTGAGTCAAGACATCATTTTCAATATGGAGGTTTTTTAATATGAATATATTAGGTCACTTCAAATGAGAAGTTCGTTTCTCAGCTAAGAGATACACTGAAATTCTTCTCCCTCCTTCCATTAATCGGCCAGCCAGCATACTTGCCAATTTGGCAAATAAAAATGTGGCACATGTACAGTATCATTAGATTTACTAGACTCTCATGTAGCATAATACAGAGTGTGGATGGGGTGACCAATTTTTTTATTTTATTTTAAGGTGACCATTTTTCAATTTGGGCCCTGGATAGGATTGAGTCTAGACAGTCATCAATTAACAATTGAAGAAACAGGATTCTTTCAAAAAAGTAAGAATATAAAAGCCTTCATAAGACGATACTGCAAAGTGCTGTGATTGTTTTTCACCTAAAGTGCACTGGTGGTCAGTTTTTTTAACTTACATGTGACACCTGAATTAATCTATTTCATTATAATGTAAACTATAAGAACAGTGAAACTAATACACAATATTAAAAGCAACCTCACCGACAAAAATACTCATGTGCCGATGCCACTTGAAGTTAAATACGCAATGCACAACATTACGGGGAAAATGGTATTAAAGCTTCACACCCTACACCAGTATTCTTTTACCATATGTAAGCTAGTAACTGTAACAGATAACAACTACTTCTCACACTGTACCTTTTACTGTGACATTTACAGTCTTCTCAGCTGTACCAACAGTGTTATTAGCCACACATTTGTAGCTGAAGTCTCCTTCTTTTAAATATTTCCTTATCCATACCGCAGCTGAGCTTTTTCCATCATTAACTAGTATTTCATTCTCAAACATTTGATAAGTATGCACTGCAGGTTTACCATCTGCTGAGCAGGTGATACTGATAACATCACCTTTACATACAACTGAGTCATTCACCATAAACTTTAAATTCTCTGGTTTATCTAAAGAGAAGAAAACAACAATATTTGATCATGCATCAGTATTAGAGCATGTGGCAAGTCCAATGCAATTGGCGACTGATACCTCCTCCTCTTCTTTCTTTTTTGACTTGCAGCTTTTTTAATATCATTTATTCTCTCCAAATCTCACAACACACTATACTGGGCTGTATAGCTCTTTCAGGCCCTGCTCGAAATATCACAACGTATTTCAATAAAATTGCCCACATGCCTTTAAAATTGCCCACATGCCTTTACCACTCGTAAAAGAGCTACATCTTCACGCACCTTTTTTTGTGGTTGATTTACACCTTTTTCCATTTTGGAGTTTTATTTTGCATTATTTTTTCCTACTACGGTACATGTATGACAATCAATCCTAAATTCTATGAAAAATAAAAACCAACAAAATAAAATTATCTACTTACAATTAACTTCAACTTTCACCGTGCGATTTGGTGCAGTTCCTATCCCATTATATGTTGTACAACGATATGTTCCACTGTTATTTCTGTTGGTTTCAAGGACAAACTGATTCCCAGTTCCCAGTACAACACTGTCAATGCCATGAGTATATACTTTGGTCCAGGTAATGTTTGGTGCTGGTTCACCATCTGCTATACACTCTAAAGTAATACTGGGGTCACCTTCTAAAACAACCGCATCACTACTTACGTTGTTAAATTCTGGTGGATCTGTTAAAGAATTAAAGACAAACAGACAACTTTGCATACTATCCGCGATATACTCCAATCTGACACTTGGGTCACCTTCAACAACAATTACATCTCTACTGATTGAATTGAACTCTGGTGGATCTGTTCAGAAGCGACAGCAGTGATAGACTATCCCATAGTCAAAATTTGCAAAATTGAACCAATCTGCCCCAAAACTTAGCTACTAAAATCAAAGCTAAAAATCCTGAAATGTAGTAACAAGTACCACTTTCAATTCCTTGATATTTGCAATTATACGAATTGCAGGTTATTGGAGTATGTGACAGGACTTTGTGCTTCTGTAAGATTTCCAGGTTGACTATGATAAAGACAAATGAATAAAGGGGTAAGTTTCTAAAGAAACTGTGGTGCTGCGTCGACAGCATTGACCCAAAAGATCCATTAAGATCATTGATCACTTTACGTGTACCTCCGCCAGTGTTATTTACTGCATAACTCGCACTTCTTGGAATAAGTTATACATCGGCGAAACAGGAAGACGACTGGGTGACCGATTCCGAGAACACCTTCGCGATGTGGAAAGAAATGACAAGGACGCATCCAAACCAGTCGCTAGACACTTTAATCTTCCTTATCATTCTAAACAGCATATGGCAGTTTGCGGCCTTTCCTTACATCTTGGCAGTTCGGAAAGCCGTAAACACTAGAACAAAAATTTATATTCCAAATCGGCACCCTTAATCCCCACGGAATGAACGAGCGCTTTTCATTCAACTAATTTATTCCTGTTTTCTCGTCACCACATTCCCACCAATAGCGTAGCTCCACTTTCTACATATAAATCCACACACAACCCACAATTCCTCTGATCGCTCTGCCGAAGGGCTAACGCCCGAAACGTCAGCCTTTAAACTCTTTAAACAGGCCAATTTACGTTTTCAACTCAGTTGATCACACTAAATTTCTCTCTAATACTCTCCCATCGACGCAGCACCACAGTTATATTCCTAAGCTACCCAGAAAACAGCAGCACTTTGCGTCAAGAATGAATGAAATGAAATATCTAACAACGAAACGAGATTCACCTTCACGGAATGATTTCAATATTTTTCAACAAATAGAAACAGTAGAGATAACATTCATGAAACTTTTGGTGGTTTACTTACACTGTACTTGAACATTCACGCTGTCGCTGGTAGTCTCGAAATTACTGTTGGTCATGTCCATTTCGTATTCTCCACTCTCAAATCGTTGCAATGCAAATATTGTAATTTCTGCTCGTGTAGCATTGATGTTTTCTTAAATGCGACCCTGGTAAACACTTTCTGGAACCACTGCGTCGCGGTTTATGTCATGTTAGGACACAATGGTGCGGGAGGGAGAGCTGCTGACGAACCGAAAGATAACTCCGTTAAACGTTCCACTAAGGTTGTACCGCCACACAAAGGTGATATTGTTGCCTTCCAAAACATAGAACGGATTTGGAGGAGTTCCCGTAAATGTTGGTGCTAATTCTACAGAACAAAACCAAAAAATTATGAAAACAGCACAGATCCTTTAACCAGTTTGGAAATACGACCCGACAGTCCAGCGCGAAGCTGTTTTTCGCGCCAAAAGAAACGCTCGCTCAGAAATGATGAACTCGTGTATCTACGTGCTTTACGAATAAACAAAACCAAGCATGAGAATATAGACACGTTAAATATGCCTGAAAATATTGCAATTTCCGCGCCGTGAAGGCGAACCACGCTTCAAGATGCGACAGTAGGGAAATAAAGGAATAATATGCAATTATATTTAGGGGTCACGAACTGTAACCAGCGGCTACATCGCGCTTACTTCTTCCGCCTACACCGCTTCACATCTCATCACCCATTAGATATTGCGGCAAGTTGAGTCTGTTGAGAGGGTACGAAACATGAATAAGAGTTGCCTGAGGCGTAGCCGAGAACAAAAGTCTGGCTTCTACAATTCAATCCAAATTATCTAAATGCTTCATATTTCGATAAACGCACAGCTGATGAATGAATATGTCCTTTACTTACAGTTTAAATGTTGATTTTTCATAAATCAAATTATTTGGAGAAACAAGGCGCATTACCTCTTTATAAATCGGCTCTTTCAAAAATATGTTCAAATAGAACAAGAATAGTTCAATAACTTACCAGAGAAACATATACAACCCGAAATTAGACATTAAGTACGGAAAAATTATCAAGACTGAAATATGGCGAGAAAAAAGGAGACGCAGATACGCTGTTAAAATCGGAAAGCGTACGGATATCCCGGATGTGCGGAACTCGCCTTATAGGTTCACCATTCTTGAACGCTGTTTACCACACATAACGGCCAGAAAACTGCGTAGCGTTGTGTTAAAATTGTTGAAATATATTGGATTTATCTTTAATTACAGGTTTAAGAAACTATTTACCGACCTATTGAACGGCGGGATTTTAAAGTCACACGCTGCGTGCTGGTTGACTTTATTGCAAGCGTCAGTGTGAAACAAGTTCTCTTATTCGCTTTTCTTCACGTTTTTAACAATGAATGTGGTGAAGCTCAACACGAATTACGCTTAGTAAATGATAATCTCTCGATTATTTGTGTTTGTGAAAGTGTCTTGCGTATTTGGTGAACAAAAAAGGGTACTGCTCGCAGTAAAAAAAAGACAAACAACATGCAGCACAAACAAAAAGAAAATAAGCGTTAACATTTGATTTTTTTCTTTAGAACCAACATGGAGTGGACTGAATAATATTGAATATTCTGAATATTCAAGGCAAAGAAAGGAAGCATTGCAAGGGGCCAAATTTGGGATAAAATAGCGAACAATCTGAACAGCCTTCAACATCCCCAGTTCAGAGTGACGAAGCGATCTGTCAGAGAATGACATATGCTTTTGAGCGACAAATTTAGCGCAAAGATGCTAGGTGAAGAGAAGGCAAGTGGAATCGATACAGATTTGAGTGACGTTGAAAAAGCGCTTGAGAAGATAAAAGAAAAAGAAGCTGTGGTTGAAGAAACAGCGCAAAATGACAAAAAGAAAATCGATGGTGCTAAAGCAGCGGAAATGAGATACAGAGCTCCAGAGAACCTTGGCGGGACACAGAAAAGACAAAGGAAAGATGAGGTAGAGAATGAAACAGCAGCAAGAGCAAAACGTCGAAGAAGTGGTAGTGACACGGAAGCGTGTTTGCGAGAAAAGAACGATCTCATGCAGAAATGAAAAATGGAAGAATTGCAGCTACAGAAGCAGCGACTAGAGGCTGAAAGTAAGAAGGAGGAGCAGTCCAAAAAGCAACATCAGGATGTTGCTAATGCAGCAGCAGCAGTCTCAAATTATCATAAAACTTCTAGAAAAACAAAACTAAGTCATGGCCAGATTTTGTTCTGTGCAAGATGAATGTAGTTTTCAGCAATTTCAGGCATATGTTTGTTGATTTTGTTTTGTATACTTGCTTTTATTTTATTGTTAGGTTTTCCATGTTATATCAGCTTTATGTTCAGACTTTTTGATTCAAATAAACTTGATTAAAGACTCAATGTTACAGACACTGGACGTTTTGTCTTCCTGTGTTCAGGAGTGTATTATTCCACTGATTTATTCTGTGATTATGTTCCTGATAAATTTTATCTACCATAGGCTCTAGAAGAATTTTAATACATTTTTCCATGTTAATGGAATGTACGGTACACCTTCGGTACACCCTTGGGCTCGTGGAAAGGAGGATTTCAAATTTTCTTGGACATTTCTTCGTAAATACAGTACATGACTTTTCCAACCATGCAAACGGAACTGTTGTTTACTCCTCCTGACAGTCGCGCCATCTATTGATACATGTAACGTGACTTTCGTAGTGAATTTAACTAAATCTTGCGATTACAGTAATTCAGCTGATATTTTGTAAAATGTCGAGTGGAAGCTAAAGGGTTCTTTGGGGATCTTTTGTCGGCTGATAAACAGCAGTAAATATTAGCCCATCACGAGTCTAGCCTGACCTACATTTAAGTATGCTGTATGTTCAAGCCTCTATCACGTTGAGAAAAGCCGTGACAAAAATTTTAAAATACTGCACTAAAAATCTTCATATGAGATCATTCATGTCAATCAAAAAGCAACGCGTTCACTTCGCAACCGTTGTTTGTTTCCGTCACGCATCTCTCTTGGCAAATATATACATCACGCTCTAAGTCATATCTAATTCTGTTAAGAATGAACTGAAACGTTCCCCTTGAAACACGTAAAGTTTTTTTAAATCATTAGGTGTTCCAAACTGTGTTCCACCAGCCAAGGTTCCTTTGGAAACGCCGGCGCGATCGTAATACAGTAACTTGCTGGCTCTCATTAAAGGAAACCAGAAGAAGAATAAAGGAAGAAACTTTCAAAAGTAATCCTCTCCTTGCAATAACAACATTCAATATGGACTGTTGCATTCACCTGCGTTGCCTTCTAGCATTAAATATTGTCTTAAACAAACCGAACTTCTCCCGCTCTTCGTTAAGGTTTCCCTCTGCCATTTTGGATGGGGCGACACCGCTGGATGGATGGTTTGCTTTGTCTTTTGAATTTGGCGCGACTGCATTAGGTTCAACGTTTGAAACCGCTGCCGTGCTATCGTCGTGCCACTGCCGAGCCAAATTCATTTGAATTCGGCACGGCAGTAGCACGTCGTTCGGAACAGGCCTTAAAAATCACGAAAGATGTATGTTTTCACGTTTCAGATAAATTTTCACGTTTTAAATTTATTCAATCAAAACAAAACATAACATAATTAAGAAAAAAAAACAGAGACCACCAAACTGTTAAAGTTTAAGAAGCAGGTTAGAGCTGCAACTTTATCTTAAAATTTGACAGAGTTTTGGAAGGACCATTAAATTTCTACGGGATTTTAAATTGTTAGAGCTGTAATCACAGCCCCAATGTGTTGAACTCAGGGACCAGCACTCCCCATGCCTGGTACGAGCCAATTCAGGTACCAAATAATTTCACAGTAAACATGTATTAACTAGTAACTCAGCAATACCAGCAGACAACTTCTTTACATATTGTAAGAGAAGCATTTCTCATATCACCTTAAGTCACTCACCTTCATAAAAATAAAGGTACTTTTGATAGCTCCTCCATATTTGTTGTTGGCATTACACCTGTATTCCACAAGTTTCTCTACATGGATATCTTCAATACTCCATTTTTTCTGGTTCCATGTTCCGCCTGATTTTACATGAGCCCATAAGACAGTTGGTGGTTAGTTTGCAATAAAGCACAATAGCTCCACCCTTTACGGCAGTGTGATTTCCCATGGCCACAATAGCAGCAGGAACTATAAGACGCATCACAAAGATTCAAAGTTCGCAGTCCTCCGCTTAAAAAAGACGGTTCAAGCATAAAATCTTAAACTTTCTATGAAAGGATATCACAAGACTATTTCCTATCATCTTTTGAAGTTCCGATCTTTAGACCGTCCTTGTATTAGTTCCAACCTGTGTTAGGGTTAACCGGATGGATATGCTTTGGATTTCCCATCGTAATCTGGGTAAACTAATGGTGACTTGACTGTTTCCCACTCTTTCGCTAAATAAACGTACCAAGATAAGCACATGTAACTGTGTACCAGAACATTCCAAAATGACGTACATGTATATACATTAAGTTTTAATCTCCACGCGAAGAAGCTACGCGAGTCTTAAAGCAGTCAACAAAGGAACTGGCGCCACTGTTCCAAAAACTAAACATAAACGTACTTTAGAGTAGTTTTTAATGTAGTTTCGTAAAAAAAAACCAAAATAACTGCAGCGACCAATAAGAAGCAAGATTAACATTATCCTTAGCCAACGAGAACACAAAGTGAAAACAGAAAATTTCTTGTAGCGCTGATCGGTTGATCTGATTGGTTGTAAGGAAGGCACGAGTTTCTTAGACCAATCACAGAGCTGAGTTAGATAAAACCCAAGCCAATCCTGGATTGCTCTCGAAACTCAATTGAAGATTGCTTTATTCTAAAACTAAGATATCAGCTTAAACGAATAAACATTCGTGAATTCTCTGCCCTATTATAGGTGGACGTTATACAAAAGCTTGAGGGTAAAAAAAAGTAGTCATAACAGCCATCACTACAACATTTACAATGAATGGTCATGTTGACATCCTTAGTCAGAGGTCTTCCAACACCATTCTTAGCGGTATATCTGTACGGTCCTTCATCCTGAGTACCACGGATGGTCATAGGGAAGTTCACTCGACTGTTATCAGTGACTTTATATTAAAACCGCAAATCCAACCAAAATGTCGTTTTTTATAAAATACAGCGTCGATGTCGACGTTATGGTCAGCTTTGTAGCCGGAGTTTGACACGGTGTGAAACCCTCCCCCGTTGAAAAATCCTGGCCACAATCCTTTCAGTAAAGGTAAGAGAAAACTATTTCTACCTTTAATTGTTATATAAACAATCTTCTCCGAGGCGCCAACAATGCTATTAACCCACACATCTGTAGGAAAAGTTTCCTTCTTTTAAATATTTTCTTGTCCGTACTCCAGCTGAACTGTCTCCATCAGTAACTGGTATTTCATTCTCATACAGGTGATAAGTATGCACTGCAGGTTTACCATCCGCTGAGCACGTGATCCTGATATCATCACCTTTACAAACAGTTGAGTCACTCACCAATAACTTGACATTCTCTGGTTTATCTAAAGACAAACAACAAATATTTAAATATTTCATCAATCATCAGAGCGAAAAATGGAGGTGGCATTTTGATATGCACTGAAGTTGTGATCACATAAGGGTGGTATAAAATGCGAAAAAGATAAAAAAAAAAAAACAGCCGGTAGGGTAGTTTCAAAACGTGTTTGTCATAAAATGTTAAACTGTAGGGCCGAAAAAAAGTTGATTCCACATATTACAAGCCAAAAGCAAAAATCCAAGCCTAGTGGCGTTTATACTTCAAAGACCCGACGCGAAACAGAAATGTTACTTTAGCTTGTAACATACTGCTTACAACATTGTGACTTTGTACGTAACATACTCGATACAGTAAATTACTCATGAGTAAAACTCCCACATTTATGGAGTATTTGACACTAAACATATGTACTCGTATACATGTACTCACAATTGACATCCACTGCAACTGTGTGATTTGATGCAGTTCCTATCCCATTGGACGCTGCAGCAATATGTGATGTTTGGTGTTGGTTCACCACCTGCGGTACACTCTAAAGTAGCAACTGGGCCTCCTTCAATAAGAACTACATCTGCACTAACATTGGTGAATTCTGGTGAATCTGAAAAAAAACAAACAAACAAAGGGAATGTGCATGACATGGGAATTAAGATAAGGCGTGGGAGGAAACTAAATAATGCTGACGTTAATCTGTACGTGTATTGGAGCGTTAAAACTGTGATATTAGATGGTCACCATAAAGTAGTAAAATCCATAGAAACAAAGGACAGAATAAAATCGTACCTTATGTATTCATTTATATCGTATCCTTTAACATATTTTACTTACACTGCAGAGTAATTATCACTGTGCTAGAAATATTCTTTTCGTCTGGTGCTTCTGTTACTTGAAGTGCATAATTCCCAGCGTCTGCTCAGGTCAGTGAAAGTAAAGTAATTTTTGTTTGGTTCGTTGCGATTTTCGCTTTCACCTGACTTTGGCAATCCCGAAATATAGCTACGACTGTGCCTTTTGTACCACCTTCTATTACACATTTTGGAGATGATGGCAATATCCGATGGAACTTAGCTTGACGAAACGTTCCATTAAGAGTATAGCTTCACTGCAGGAATAACCCGTTACCTTCCACAACATAGGATGGGGATGGAGGCACTTTAGTGAAAACGGGCTTGGACTCTACAAAACAAAAGGAAACGAAAATTTGTATGGCTTGCGGTACGTTGTTGTTAAATTCGCCAATAAATTCTATATTTGTAGAGCTGGAACGTTAAACAAAACTGTTGAATAGTAAATAGTTTAATTGTATGCTTCGTATGTTTCACATTTTGAGTCTTACATCCAATAACATCACAGCCAAACTGACCAGTCAGTTAATGCCTATTAGACCAAGAACATTCGATTAAAGACAACTATTCACTTGACTCTGATAATGATTTCCGCTCAGGTAGTCGAAACGTCAGTCACCATTACCGACAATAGTCCTTCTCAGGATTTGACTCACCTGAACGATCAGACTACGCTATCACGTGCAGATCTAGTTATGCACATGACGAACTGCTCTAACTCTTTCGTGATTTGTAATTGTAACTTTTTTACTGTATTATCAGCAGCAGCCCACCCTCAAACAGGTCAGTGCATAGAGTGCGCACGGGTGTTACCCTAGAAACTAAGCCTACTGCATTTTCATTGGCCATCCTGCCTTGAAAGTGGGCGATGCTCGCCCTCAAGCGAAAAACCTTGAGGACAAGTGTTTGTAGTGTCCATAGAAACACCCTTCCAAATACAATGATTTTGACACTCAAACACCTAAGGGTCGATATCTTTCCAATTTAATCACCAGAAGAAAACAAAAACGGTTAATTTTTACGACTAACGGTTACAATTTCTCAATTCTTACGCCTAACAGCAAAATTGTAAACCCATTGAGACCCTAAAATATTTATCTGTGCACGTAAGAAATGTCATTGTTATCAGGATCTGTTGAAGCAGAGTAAGCTGAAAATCATCGAGAACGGTGGCAGTTTCCTGCTAGCCTTATCAATCCAAGTTAAATGTATTTTAATTAGTTCACGCAAACAATCCACAGCCTAATTTACATATAATTTTGACGCATCAGTTAGACGTCAGGATGAAGTTTGATAAAAATAACCTAAAATATCTAGATAATTCTTTAAGGCAAGAGACAAATAATATTCTTTGTTCGAGGGTTATGGTTTACGTTAGATTTAAAGGCAGTCCTTTATTGGAATGATGCAAAATTACTATTTTCATAGCCGTAATTATATCCTATTTCCTCCCTCAAACCAGAAATTTCGCGGTGCATTTCGACCTTTGCAATTGAAATATTTGCATCTTTTGGTTTCTCTTTGAGTTCCGCATGGTCTTCGTTTCTTCCAGTAAATCAGGCTCTTCTAAGAAAATATATGACATGAAAACATGTTTTAACAGTTCTTCTGTCATTTTCAGTTTTGATTTATACAAAGTACAAATTTCAATTTAAAATGTACAACAAAATGCTGATTGGACAAAACATACAATAGAAACAGAATAATGTATGCAATTACAAGGAAAGTTTCAAATTAACATGGTAAAGTTGTTGATTAAGTGTAAGTTGCTCCCATTGAATGTGAATAGCCTCTTTTATTTTAAGTAGAAGAATATTCACAGCACGAGCTCGCAGAAAATAAAGATTACGGGAGGAAGATGTGATGCGCCGAAGAAAGAGCTGAGAAAACTTTGAAGTCTGCTTCCACCAGAAAGACGACTAGGTGAGTTTCCTCAGTTTTCTGCCCCTCGAGTCCACGTTTTACTCCGCCGAGCCATAGAGCTTCTCCTGGGTTCTTGGCCAGCGTGATCGTCAATACTTTTTTAGTCGCTCTGCCGCTGATCGCCCATCAAGACCGGGAAATTGCTTCGCTTGTGGCAGATTTGGTCGTTGGCGTCCAGATGCAACCAGGTCGCTCCTTCTGGATCTAGAGGTAATCTTGGTGGTAGATGAAGAATTAATTCGTTGACGAGCAAACATTGATTACTTGACATTTCTGCTATAAACCCTTTGTATGATTTGGACGATCTTTTATGTCAAGGCCTTGTTCAAGTTTCCGAAAACTATGAACTTGAACCGCCAGGTGTTAGCGGTAACTATGACTGAAGATCCGCAAGTTTCTGTAGAAGGGAAGCTGAAGAGCCGTGGTTTGTTTCTTAGCCTATTGCGAGAAAATATTCGCTCCTCCTAACATTGCTAATCCGTTGAGTGTTTCCGTTCAAGCTAACGGTATAAAAAGAGACTTATCTTAGATCTGAGGCATATTGATTTGCATATATTTGAACAGAGTTTAAGTGTCAGGGGTTGCATACCATCAAGAGTGCCTTGTTCAACAATTGTTATCCTTTGTCTTTTGATTTGAAAGCAGGCTCTTACAATTTTGATATTTTTTCCGATCTATCACAAATATTTGGCTATATATATTTTCGTGGGATTTTGGCGCAGGGTATGTCAGGAATTTTCATTTCACGGTTCTACCTTTGGGCTTTCTGGTACACCTTTTATTTTCACAGAGCTTCTTAAACCTCTGGGAACCCATTTGAGGGGACAAGGAATTCCAATCACTATGTTTTCCGATAACGGAATTGGAGCGGGTAAATCGTTGAATTCCGCTAAGATTAACAGTTCGATTGTTCGTGCGGGTGTTTCACGCTGTGGCCTCGAAATTAATAAGGAAAAGTCCAATTGGGTGGGCGCGAGAAAATTTTCTTGGATTGGCTGTACTATTGACAATCAAACGGGGCTCATTTCCGCAAGTGGAATGAGAATGGAAAAACTATTATCTGACCCTGAGGCTTGCTCCGTTTTAGATGCGTCAGCGTCCATCCATGTAAAAAAGATTGCTTCTGTTGACGGTCAAATTTATTCATGGTTACACCATGAATAAATTACGCAGTCGTAATTCTCATGCAAATTTTATTTTGAAAACTACATATTAGAAATAACTTTTTTACTCTCCTAAGCGTTGAACTCCATTCCCAATTTATGGCTGGAGGATAAGATGCTGCATACCTCTCATTGCCAGACCGTCTGTGAATTTTTTTGTAGACTCATTTTCTTTCTAATGCCACGTTTCTACTTATTTCCCCCCGTGAATAACGGATTCCTACAAACAAAGGAATGAAAAAAAATTCCAAATTGAATATGTACAGGATTCAAAGATTGTAAAGTTCCTGGCATACAGGGAGAAAAATATGCTGAACAGCCCTTCATTTGGAGGTAAAGATAACTATTTTTAGAAATGAATATGTTTACAGGTTGGAAATTTGTCACGAGTTCAAGAAGCATTGTAAGCAAGCAAATTAAAAACAAAAGACATGACTAACTTTCGCGTGTGGTTTAGAGAAACCCATTCATTAACGGTTTGATGGTTGATTGCTTTACTCAAATAGCGATTTCGTTTTTTTTTAAAAGTTTCAAATAAATTTCCTTCTGACCTTTCACAGTTTCTGCGAAACGCAAATTTATCAATATATAGTGTAATCGGGCGGACGCTGACATAAATCGAATCTAACTTGAACAACGCCGCGTTGGAGAAATGTTTTATATTAACGGAACCTCCAAGCGTCTATCAAATCTCAATTGGTTTATTAAACTTGAAAGCTCGTAAAAACTGAAATACAATAAATTAAAATAGGCCGTTAAACTCAATCAAACGGGGTGTGTACACGGACAAATCAAAACAACACAAATATCCTAAGCGAAACAAAACTACCTTCGATGATACACAAAAATAAACAAGATGACATACCTCTTTCCCCATGTACATGGAGAAATTTGAAGAGAAAGCAAAAAATGTTACAATACTATGAGAAAAAAAACAAACAAACAAGCAAAAAAAAAACAGAAACAAAAACTGACAGAAAACAATCAAATAGCGGCCTGTACTATTGTAGTATCTGTAAAAAACACTCAGCCACGCTCGCACTCATCATTACGAGAAATGAGAGCCCGAGTTACTCAATATGCGATTAAGCTGCATGCTTAGGTCAAAATCATTGGACTAATTCCGTGACTTTTGTGAATCCCCAAAATCTGGTACGTCGGATATCGGAGATTATCAAAGCCTAGTATTGCGTTTTGTGAGGATCATTATGTTGCTGAATCATGGCAATGTTGGCGATCGGCCTAATTCCTTAAAAAAATCGCCTCGTGCGTCCTTGGCAATCGTGGCATGACGGATATCGGGGATTAGACAAACGAGTGCGATTTTGATGCCCGAAAATTCAGCGAGTTCCACAACATCGACGTGAAACGACATTCATTATGCCAGCATTTGTTGGGTAAATTCTTTCCGAACCCGGCTTCGACTTTACGAAGCTCTCAACATGGCACAGGAAAGAGCATCCAAAAAGTGTATTCTACTGGAAATGCACACTGCTCGCTTGTGGTTGCAGTTTTTATTCAAGAACGCATTTAAGCTACTCGCTTATATATCAAAATGCAGGCTCATTCCAAACTTTAAATGTCCATTAGCTCACAGAATGCAATAACGAAAACAATTTCTCCAGCGCTTCCTCAGTTAAAGTTTCTAAAGTGTGTCAGCAATAACATCTAACATTTATCCAAAACCTTATTTTCGAGTGGAACATTCAATAAAGTGGGCTGAACAACGCTTAAAATGCGCAGTTATCCTAATTAAATCATTCTAATAACTATTGACTAAATATCGATATAATAGGTAATGGTTCACCTTGACTTCTATACCAAATACCAATTAAACTACATGGTAATTAGCAACAACTGATCACTTTACTCCGACTTTTACGTCGCTTTATGGGCAGGGTACTTCCCTTGGTTGTTAGCTGCATTATAAAATGGACTTGATTTAGCATCAGGACACATCTAATTTTAAATTTCTATTGCTTGAGGTGTATGGAAGAAACGGTTTCCGCCTATGATGATAAGAGTTGTTTCCACAATTCTTGAACAAGAGTCTAATCCATGCTTGCGTAAAGGATGTTGTCATAATGTTGCATGTTGATGAGCCTCTGTAAAGAAAAATAAAAAGAGAATCTATTAAACGACTTCTAAATCAAAAGGTGACCAAGCCTTAAATTTACTTTGTAAATATTCCACCTGATGTTGATTTTCCATTTCCTTCAAATCGTTCTTAAGATTCTCAAAAATTGGGCGATCATCTGGGTTCTCTTGCCAACAGTCTTGCATTATCTTGTAACTGAATAAAGCAAAAAAAATTAAATAAAACTTGGGTTTTGGTGATACCAATTCTACTAAAAGGTTTTTCACAATATATTTTTCGGAACTACCTAAGCACGAAAGTTGGAACTCTATGACTAGGAAGTCAAAGAAAGTAATGGTCAATAGATTGATATTTGATTGTTTAGGTCTGGAATGCCATTCTCGTTGCTAAAGAGTTATAGAGGTAATGAAAAAAATTCTAAACTTTTCATAGCAAGTTCATGATTAAATAAATAAATTCATGGTCCATAGTCTTACAGGGTATCGTCCACGTGTCGTGGTTTAGGCATCCTGTAACCCTGAGTCAGTAAATCTGCCATTTTTCTTCCGTCAATCTTCGGATAAGGAGAGCCACCTAAGACGAGAGATTAAACACGAAGAAAGCGAATCGATCAAAAAGTGCGCCATCTGTATAAAATACACTGAAACGCAATTATCTGACATACCTATCGTGAAGATTTCGTAAAGCACAATTCCAAAACTCCATCTGAGTAAAGAAAATGCCATAAGGTTTCATTGCAAGTTGACACATACAGGTATAATTAAATTACAGGTTAAACATGAATAGATTTGAAATTTTTTTTCTAATCTTTTAAACTGTTTATCAGCTTATTAGACCTACTTACACATCACTTTTCGTAGTATATCGTCCGTATAACAGCGCTTCGCAAGCTGTCCATTTTACTGGCAGTCTTCCCTATCGAAACAAGGTGAAAGGAAATGTTGAAGAAAAAGAGGGATGATTCTTCATTTTGTCTATCTCGCGGACTTTCTGACAATGATGAAGTGTAAAACATTATTGAGAAACAAAGTGACAAGAGGTTGAGATAGCATATATCAATACTGATAGATAACGGGATTCGCCAAACACAACATATCGCGATAATGAAATCAGAAACCTTTGACTTCCTTTCGTATATGTTTTCCTGGCAGACGTCTCTTGCCATTCCAAAATCGGTTACCTTACATCGTTCTTGCTCTCCAACCAAGACGTTCCGGGCTGCAAGGTCGCGGTGAATAATCTGTCGTACATAATACAGAGCATTAATGGATAGTTGAAAGCATTCCACTAAATGCTTTTTCCTCCGTTGTCTGATCATTGATTTCTATCTCATAAACAAAAACGAAACAAAAGTGAGAGATGCAATGGACGGTTTTTATTATTGCAAACATAAAGCTCTATTATCATATTAAGGTCAACTAAACCATATTGGAAAAATTTCCTTTGTTTAAGTATTAAACAAATTCCAACTTAAGTCACTTGCATCCAAGTTTACTTTATGCACATGAAAATTTGGATGAAAATTAAAATGAAAAAAGTTTTCCCTTGCATCTATTGCCGCCGAGACAGTAAACTTATTTTTATACTAAAACCAACTTACATTTTTTGAGGACAAATAATGCATACCATCAGCCACTTGCCAGGAAAACTTCATCAGTTGCTGGGAAGTCAAACTGGTCTGTGGCTTAATATCCGGGTCCTTGAAGTAATTATCTTCTAATTGTCGGCTCTTTCTCAAATAGCCCAGGAGATCTCCATACGGGACATACTCGATAAGTACAAGCAAAGGATCTAAAAAAATATGTCGAAAACAACAGAAAACATCGTCTACATTATCACCTAAAGGTGGTAATTATAGCAATGGGAAAACGAAAAACTTTGCAGTTATGCCAAGGGCATTCTAAATTCAACTCAGGGTCTGCGGTAACCCGTAGCGATAGAACAAAATAATTATCAACCAGGCGCAATTGCTACAAACGCCCTTTGTTGATACTGTTAGGATCAGCAATGACGGGATTAGGTATAATGAGAGAGAAAGAAATCATGAATTCAGAGCAATTTTGGCCTTAAGTTTTCAGGGTGATACAAGGAGACATAAACTAAGCAGTTTCATTTTACTTTCTGCACCTGATTCAGTTACGCAACCCTGCAACTTGATAACGTGTGGATGAGGCTTGAGTTTCTTCAGGACTTCAAGCTCTGACAGCAAGTCTTTCCTCTCTGTGTCTGTGGCATTACCTAGAGAAAAGGACGACTTTCCGGTAACAGTAAAGCTTTATCTTAACTAAGACGCTTTTTAGATAATGAATAGAGTACCTTTCAGCATTTTTATGGCAACTGTAATTGTCTCCTCTTTTCCTCGAAGGTTTGAAGCTTTTCCCTGAGCGACTTGACCAAAGGCACCTTTTCCAATAACCTTTTCAATCGTTACATTTTCTCTTTCCACTTCCCATGAGCGCGTTCCTGGGTGCAGGGGAGCGTATTCGTTTATTTCTAAATAACTTCGTGCTGGGTCCGTGGCAGGTTCATTAAGTGATCTAACTTCATTCAGGTCCATGTAATTCCCGGGACCATGATGCACCACGGTGCTAAGGTTCCCATCGCTACTTTCCAGTTCAATTTCCTCGTTCTGTTTTCCAATCAAAAGAGATTCACGCTTAGTCTAACCTGTTTTGTTCCCATTCAGATTGGTTACTAGTAAGGAAGAGGTCTCGTAATTTTAAGGGAAGTTTGATGCAAAATTTAATGGGTGCATTGTCCTGTCTATGGAATTATTTCAATCGCTCTGACGAAGGGCTAACGCTCGAAACGTCAGCTTTTTTTACCCTTTTTTTTACCCTGCTATATTCTCCCGCCGATGCAGCACCACAGTTTCTTTAGAAACTAACCCCCTTTAGGGAATTGTATGTTTTTTCATTTTAATTCGCTCGTTTTGCGACCAGAATAAAGGAGAATCGCACGCAACCGTAACCTTTCTTACGACAATCGGATAAAATTTTAGAGGATTCTTGAATACTATGATGTCATCCACTGAACTTAACGCTCTTTCTGTGAGCACTTGCGAATGAGTACTAAGAAGATTTGACTCGCAAATACAGCTTCAATTTCTTCCTATGTAACACTATCTTTATACAACTGATTCACGGTATTCAAGTCCCAAGGGCCTTGAAAAAAATTGAAGGTATGCGTACTTTGCTTTAGCTTTGATATTAGATATTTGCTGATCTCACAGAGTAAGTAGATTATTCGAACAAAATGTACTCCGTACTTACAATGTGAGGCCTATGTGACTCTTTAAGGACTGTATTGAGTCTAAAAGAAAATCAAACACTAGAAGTAGTTTCTTAGAAACTGACTAAACCTTACACACAAAATATTTTTTTTTTTTTTTTTTTGGTAAAATGTTCACTGCCATATATTGGTTTATCATGCAACGTAACAACACTAAATCGGTTTCACTCCGTTTTTTCTTTCTCTTACTGTTGTGCTTTTATATATGGGACAATATTAACATATACTAACAATAGAAACTTTTCACAGGACTACAATTACGAGCAAAGCCTGTTTTTTACTAATTTGATCTACAGATGCTCTTCTAACATTTTATAGTAATGACATCTTACCGATCATCTTTTTCACCTAAGAAGTGTGGAAAGAACAAAAAAAGACATTAGATGAAGAGAAAACAGCTGCGTAAATTATTTTAAAATTCAAAAAGTCCTCATCAATTAAGCTTCATGTATTTCCAGCTCCTTCGCTTGTAAGTACTTCCATTCAGAAATAATAATAATTATATATTGAACGAGAGTAAGCGTAATGCCGCTAATTGATGTCATGAATTGAAAGACTTTGCGAAATGATTACACTATGATGAAAGTTCTCCGACTCCTGGGTGTTTCTTCTTTCCTTCCCCCTTCTCAGTTTCCATTATATTCTTCAAATGAATCTCCTTTTGTCAATCGTCCACAAATCATGAATCTCGGTTACTGGCATCTCGAATCAGAGCATCTACCAACTAAATATAGTAATTAACTCTACTTACGTTTGCGGCGCTTCCAGGCAATGAAAATAATAGCAAAAGCGAACATAAAGGCGAGGACCCCAATAACTGAGCCATAAATAGCATCCTTATTCACTTTTGCTGGTTCAGATGGAACTGGACGGGGAACAGTAACTAAATCGTGAATAAATGACATACAGTTTACAGAAGCAATGCCTTTCTTAACTGTTCAGTTGAATTAATAAGAGTTATTTTAATTAAAACACAGCTATGCACATTTATCAGCATCCATAACAGATAAAAAAAATATCGCTGAATTTTTCTTCGGCCTTATAATCAAATAATGTTTTCGGTGCACACCCACTGTACAAGAATATCACAAAGATATTTGTCACACGAGCTTAAAGTTAAAAGCGTAGCTTCCGAGGGTTTCCACCACATATGTAATTCCTCTTTAGTACAAATTAGCAGGTCACAGACCCAATTTTCATTAGGAACAATCCAAATTACCGTCGTTGAAAGTTTATAAACACCTGAAATAGTTGATCCTACGGAAAAAGTATCTACTTTTAGGGTACCAAGGCTTCCATCGTTAATTGCATCTAGAAGCAATGATTCTACTTCACTTTCTCCAACAGGCTCGTCAAAAGTGAGCGATATGTCTGCGATAACACTTCCCTCTCTATAAAAAGATAAGAAAAGTAAATCCAAAATTTTCTTCAACTTTAACGTTTTAAAGAGTATCTCAACCAGAAACATAAAGAATTTTAAAATCAAAGTAGAATAAGTAGATTTCGTCATCGATGAATGATGATACCTCAGGTGCGTTACATTAATTTCTCTGACGCCAGAACCTTTAAATTCTTCATCGACCTAAAAAGCAACCATATCCAAATCACAAGTAAGTATGGTAAGGAAAGGAGAGTAGGGATAAGCTCATAATTATACGAAAGGACATAAGGGTGTTTTGACTTGTTTTATTACAATTTATTTTATTTTTTGATTTATTTTTGCTCTCTACACGCACTTCAACAGAGAACGAGGTTTATTTCCCCGATAATGTTTAGAGCAATTGGGTTAAGGAAAGCTTTTCTATACAGAGCAAAGGAGAACTAAGATAACTTTCTTCCTTCTCTTTTATTGCAGTATTTAATAGAGAAAATCCTTACGAATTTTGATACTGCAGCAATGATTATATTGTTGGATAGAAAATATCTCATTCTTATTGATTTTTTATTTAATTAAGTAATGAGCACCTTCTCAAAAATATGATAACACAAATGACTTACCGAACGTATTATTATTCCAACAAACAGTTGTGTATCTAGGTCAGACAAGTCTGTAAGTTCCTCTCTCCACTTTTTATTGCTAATTTTAAGGCTGATCATGATAACAATTGCCACTGTGTCTATTGAAGCAAGATAAACGGAAGTCCAACTTAATTAGCCTGAAGATGTAGCTTGCAACATATTAAAATTCATTACCTACTATTAAGCAAAGCAGCGAAATTGTAGCAAAGAAAAAAGGGCCCTCACATACCACACTAATAATTCGGTTTCTGGTATTTCGTATTTAGTAAAATCCTGACCTATCGGGTAATTATAGGGAACTAGCGAGCTTACATTCCCGGATTTTTTGAAGAAATCTCGTAGTTCTCCTCCCCCTTTACATCCTCGAGATTCAATTTATTGACGTCTCGTCAACCAATGGGTCAAAATATTCGTCTTCCTTCGCTTGACTTACCATTTTCTTTGCAATCTTTTCCCTTTTTTCCCTTTGGACAAAGACAAAAGGGTTTTCCAAATTCTCTGCAAGTTTGTCCATTGATACATTCCACAAGGCAAGGGTTTCCTACAAGCACAAAAGTCAAAAGAAGTTATTGAATGAATGAAAGTTCCGCTAATGTTTTAAGCGGGAGAGCCAAAAACTTACTCCAAGAGCTTTTCAAATCATATATTTTTACTGGTTGATAGATATTTTCTATTTGATAAGGTTGTTCTCTTGAATTTTTTGTTCTGAGAAAAGCGTTTCAAGGTTCAAGATTCTAGCCTTAAAAGCTGTATTGTGTTTTTAATTGTCACTTGGAATTGGAAAGTGGAAATAATATTTGCAACAGTATTGTTAAAAAGATATATTTTGGCCATATCATATCACCGTCTGCAACACCAAGGTCAGGAGATAGAATTATTGTCACTGCGCTGAGCATTATTTTATCACAGAAGATGTTGTTGTAGATCGTGGCTTTATAGATTTAAAGGTTTAATCGTTTTTCTCACGATGTTAGTGTCAGGCTAATCAATTGTGTATTGATCGCAACGCTTCGACTGTTCCACTGCTAGTTAGGCAACAAGTTTGAAAGTTTACGTACAGCGGGAGGGCGTTCTTTACAAAATCACAAGTAAATGTGACAAAGAATACATCGGAGGAACAGGGAGACAGAGAATTAAAGAACATTAAAGAGATCTATAACCTGCCTGTTCTCAGAATTTGGTGGTTTCAGAACACGCCTTTGGAACAGGACCGGTTCCTGTTTGGGGCCAGGTTAGACTTTTTTGATTATGACTCTTTGTGTTACGCAAGTAAGGTTAAAGAAGCCGTCCACTTAAGAATTCATCCTAATAACATCAATGGATGCTTATGATCAAAACGCATAACAACCGATCTGTTACAAAGGGGACCTTTAAGGGAACAATATCTAATAGTCAGAATAATTATGAATATCGAAATGAACCAATAAGAGCGTGCCATAGCATACCAATAACAACAAACTAAGGTGCTATCGCATAACGAAGACTCATTACAAGGAAGAAAAATTGTCAGTCCTAAAGAACATGGAACATGATTTCCAATGCAGATTTGTTGACTTGGAATAATACTATGAACCGATAACTGAAAAGGTACGCTAATAAGGACACGTGTACCGGGCAACTTCAACTGCACATGAATGCTTGCTGTCCTTGTTGCATTGCCACACTCGTTGCTGGCTTCACATTTGTATTCACCGGCTTCACTTCTGTTAATGCTTGTAAGCTCCAACATGTTGCCACTGTGACGCTGACCATTGGGTGTCATCCAAGAAACCACTGGGGGAGGCATTCCAGATACAGGACACGACAGAGTCACATTGTCACCTTCAGTTGCACTCTGATCTTGTAGTGCAGGTATAGATGAAGGCACTGAGGTATGAACAGAACAAAGAATTCTCATACAGTGTACTTCTAAAGGTGTACTGTTCAACCACAGTCAAGCACAGATAGGATAAGTTATGATCCTATTTCAAATCGTACAAAGTTTGCGTCATGATCTAAATTGTAACTGTCTCTTCCCTTAATAACTTCATTCACGAATTTAGTCAATCTAGCAAATAGGTTTATAAATGCAGTCACCAACTACGGAGTATGCTTTGGTTCTACGGACTGAAATAATTGGATAACAATCATTGTTTTTGATTGGAAAAATTTGATTGAAGGATTCTGATAGCCTTAGTTGAACTGAAATGTATAAAGGTAAGCATTACTGAAGAGGACATGATTTTACGTCGCAGTTTCTCCTTTTTTTCTATCAATTTAATTTGACAAGGAAAAAATAACGTTCAAACGCTTTCCGCTCCTTATCATACATTTAAATCCCCACTTCTCACTTGACCCTTTATATGTCCCGTAGTATGCAAATGAACGAGTTTGGTCGGGTATGCAGCGCAACTAACAGATTGATGTAAATTGATAAATGTACGCAGATAAAATAAGCTTTACAGCTTCACTAAACTGCGCAGTTAAGCGTACCATTCACTTCGACAATAACAGGTAAACTGTCTTCTGATCCCAAGTAGTTGTTGGCCATACATTTGTACATGAACACTCCCCCAGCTGGCAGTCTCCTGTTCCACATTCCTGATGGGTTTGTGTCTAGGATAGCAGTTTCGTTCTCAAACAACTGATATGACGTTACGGATGGATTAGCATAAGCTGAGCAATTAAAGCTGATGATGTCACCCTGACAATGTGTGCCAGCAAATGACGATGTTTTTAAATCCACGATCTCTGGTTTGTCTAGAAGAATAACAAAAGACCAGTGTCCAGAGAAAGAAGCAAATTCACTGCGTTTAGGTGTTTTATAAATTTAAACACTTTTTAAGGCAATGTAAGGAAAAACAGTAATAGATCAACACTACATAAAATAAAAAGAAAAAAGATTGATCAAGCGAATTTCACGTAATGTGGTAGCTATTAAATTTACATAAAGTGCGATTAAGATTGATTATCATCACTCAATTAAAATAACTTCATTCAACCAAAAACATGCGACTATCAAGAATTGCCAGTGCATCAAATGTACCTTTTTCAAAACAGCTGCGAAACATTCATTGAACAAACATAAAAATGATAAAAAAATTCGCTTACATTGGACATCGATGTTTACTGTTTCTGTTTCATCGCCACATTCACTATGGACTTCACATCTGTATTCTCCTGCTTCATTCCTGCTAATGTTTACAAGCTCCAGTACATTTTCATCCCCAGATTGACCATCAGGTTTGAACCAAGTTAGCCTTTGGAAGCTTCTTCCGAATGTTTGACAAGTCAAAGTCACATTTCCTCCTTCAGTGACTGTCCTATTATCTATTGGTTGTACACCTTCGTGATAAAAAATAAAGAATTGCTCCATATATTACGTCTCTCTTATTTGAAATTAAATAATGGTAGGTTATAATCTCGTAACGGCCATATTGCAAACCAGTGCATTATGAAAGCAGCAATATCTTTGTCTTCTGAACAGCAAAGTATCCGAGTATCTACTATGCGGATCTGTCGGCATGTGCCTGGCCTAAAAAAATTGAGGGAGGAACTAATTTTTTTAAAATTTGTTTGAGTGCAGTTCACTTGCGAAGATGATCTCTGTACTCGTACTTAATATCCAGTACTCATTTCGTTTAATTATGGAGAGGGGAGTATTAGAGCTCTTTTCAATTCAGCACTGGTGTCTTGATATAAAGTCAAAAGAATCAACATCAGATGTCATAAGGGGCCGATGAAAGTTAAACTCATGGCCTCTACGATGCCGGTGCAGTGCTCTATCAACTCCTGCAGTTGACATTTGGTAATATTTGCTTACCATCAACCGTAACGTTTAAACTCATACTGTACGCCGTTCCTACTGAGTTATTTGCCATGCATTTGTAGTTGAATACTCCTTCAGTTGACATATTCCTGCTCCACATTCCAAGACTGTTGCTGCCATTCCTAACAAGCACACCATTCTCTAACAACTCATATGTATCCACCAGAGGAATTCCATTTGCTGAACAGTTAAAGGTGACCACAGAACCCTGGCACACAGTTGAGTTACTTACTGTGAAATTGAACTTTTCTGGCTTATCTGTGAGATTTAAATGAGAAATGGAATGCCACAGTTCACTGAATTATAGAAGTCACTCAAAAATCTACAAAATTGGAGATTATCTGCAAGATTTTAATGAGAAATAGAATGTCACAGATCACTGCTTTTTACGTGTCACTCCACATTCTCCGGTTTGACTATGAAAAAGCAAAAATTTAAAACAGCCAATAGGTTTTAAAAATACTTTTCTCCACATTGTCTAAACCAATGTGGTGAGGATTTTAAAGATGAAATGCTTACACTGCACATCAATGCTTGCTATCTCTGTTGGGTTGCCACACTCATGACTCGCTGCACATGTGTATTCTCCAGCTTCACTCCTGTCAATTTTCATAAACTCCAATACCTTTCCAGCAACACTCTGACCATCAGGCTTAATCCAAGACACCCATGGTGGTGGCATTCCAGATACATTACATGTCAGAGATAAGTTGTGGCCTTCAGTTACATTCAGATCATGTATTGCTTGTATGGACGACAGTACTGCGATTTAAATACAAATAAACTCACTATTTATATAAAGAAAGATGTTATGCCATACACATGAACATGGGGAAAATGGGTCTCTTAAAAAGTTTGAAACATCTCTTCAGGAGTTTGATATTCACAGCTCTTCTAGCGATCTTCACTGTAGTTGTAAAGAATATTCCTAAGCTAGGTTGAAAGTTGACAACTAAGCACAAACATTTCCACCTTTTAAATCTAAAAAAACGGTGAATGCGCGCTACCATGCTTTAGACCTTTGCCCTAATTATACCTGAAGTAGATGGGTTCATGCGCCATCTCATAGCTCTACTTGCAAGCCATAGCATCCTATGACTGAAAGAGAAGTGACTCGATCTACCGGCGGTATTTCATTCCTCACATATCATAGCATATCATTAAGAACAAGTCTCTGTAAGAATCAAACATCTTGGGAAATGAAAATTTTCAACCCCCCTTCAAATTTTGCATGCAGTTAGGCACTCAGGGGGAATGCACAAAAATGCCCTTTTTAAAGGTCGCAGCACTCTTGTTGCCATGGTAACAACGGCTGCTTGTTCGAGGCCTGGGGCCTCATTTTCATACAAAAACGTCGCAAAAAAAAGAGTGAAATGTTTATTTCTCTATCTCAAGCTGAATACAATATTACACATTGGCACTTCTACCATATATAGTGACATCATTCGTCTTTACTTCGATTTATCCAATTTTCCCTGGGAGTGAATGTGAACACACCAATAGATTATTCATGTCGGTACAGTTTTGGTCATTTTTGTTGTCGGGTAAAACAGGGAAAACGTTTATCTGAATTTCTCCAAAAGTACACCAATACTGGAACTGAAACTATCCACCTAGCTGGTTATAATATTCTATTTTTTAAATATGTAAAAATCTCTGCGGGCCTGCCTCTACTTTTTGTAGGAGCAATTCGCGAAAAAAGCTCAAAATCAGATATTGCATAATTTAGCGATGTTTGCATCTAATGTTCTCAACAACAAATGTTTCAGACAAATGAAACGAGCGAGGCTTTGGAAGAATGTTATCTTATGAGTAATATCCCGAAGAGAAATCTCGCCTCTGGTTGTCATCTTTTAAAAAAATTGATCAAACTTCATGGAGGACTACCCGACGTAACTACAAACATATACCTCAAATCGTGTGCATATCATCCAGATTCCGAGTGCTGCACCTTCTTTCATGGGAATTTGAGCGATCCGAAGTCCTCTGAAGATACACTGTTATACTTGTATGTAATTTGAAACATGTTGAAGTCGGCTGATCTATACGAAACTATCCTCACACCAGTCATTTGTCATAAACATGTACGTTGTAACGATGGCATGACGCTGTATTTCTCCATGAAGTTTCCATCGATCGCTCCAAAGAAGACGAGAAATGGACATTTTTGGATATATCAGCAGATTTCCGCGCATTTTAAGTAAAAAACAGCCAAAGAAAAGAAGAAAACCTCAATTGAACACTCGTAAACGTTGAGAATCTGAGGGCAGAAATCGCAGCTTGTCAGCGGCAGTACTACATGTAAAACCCAGTCGCAACAATGGCAATTTGTACGACGCGAAAATCATCAGAAAGTGGAGATTTTGAACTACTCAGTATCCCTGCAGTACAGAAAACGGAACAGGGATTTTATCACAATCAATTTCCAAAATTTAGCTTTTTTCAGGGATTCTTTCACGTGCTCGAACGTTATATTGGCTTTAAGCCTTGAGATTTATTTCCCTTGACAATAAAATGCTCTAGAAAGTGCTTACAAAATTACAAAGGAACTTTTTTTGGTGTCACTTGGACTGAGAAATACAGATTTGAAATAATTAATGCTGTCACTGATGAACGAAAGGGCATAATCTTCTCAAGTTATTGGCTTGATAATCTCCACAGTCTAACAATATTAGACCGAACGATCTCCTTTTTCTTCCTGGTGAGCCGGCCACCTCAGGGGAAAATTGAAGAGACCTTTGACTTCCTCTCGTGTAAATCACTGGGAGATTGCGGTATATTCATCTTTTTTTAAGCTTGTAAAAGATATCCGGGAGAAAAGTATGGAAAATAGTGGTGATGAAATCGCTGTCCTTTTTCTGAAGGACATGAAGCAATCCGGATTACATATTAACCGTGGGGAGTTTCGTTCAAGTGACAAGTTGCGTTTTGCATGTGGATAATAAGTTGTTTAAAAGGTGGAATTATGACATTATGATTTCATTAAATCTTTTATTTCGAACTTTGTTATGATTTTTTCTTCATGAAGACATGGAAGGAAACATTGATTGACTCGATAGCACTGCGGCGGTGATAAGTCCCTCCTCTTCATATCGTATGCAAATTTTCTAACAGTTTTCTGACTGTTTTCACATGATTTGGAAAATCTTAATTCCTGTCTCAAGGAAATTATAATTGCCCGAATCTGTTCTTTGTAAGGAGATGCCTATGTCGTTCAAATTGCTATTCTTCAAACTGGGTTTTACATGTATTACTGCCGCTGACAAGCTACGATTTATACTCTCAGATTCTCAGTGTTTACGAGCGTTCAATTAAGGTTTTCCTCTTTTTTTTTTGGTTGTTTTTACTTCAGTAAGCGGAAATCTGCAGACATATAAGAAAAATAACCATTTCCTGTCTTCTTTGGAGCGACCGATGGAAACTTCATGAAGAAATACAGCGTCACGCTATCGTGATAACGTACATGTCTAGTCCTCCATGAAGTTTGATCAATTTTTTTAAAAGATGACAACCAGAGGCGAGATTTCTCTTCGGGATATTACTCATAAGATAACATTCTTCCAAAGCCTCGCTCGTTTCATTTGTCTGAAACATTTGTTGTTGAGAACATTAGATGCAAACATCGCTAAATTATGCAATATCTGATTTTGAGCTTTTTTCGCGAATTGCCCCTACAAAAAGTAGAGACAGGCCCGCAGAGATTTTTACATATTTAAAAAATAGAATATTATAACCAGCTAGGTGGATAGTTTCAGTTCCAGTATTGGTGTACTTTTGGAGAAATTCAGATAAACGTTTTCCCTGTTTTACCCGACAACAAAAATGACCGAAACTGTACCGACATGAATAATCTATTGGTGTGTTCACATTCACTCCCAGGGAAAATTGAATAAATCAAAGTGAAGACGAATGATGTCACTATATATGGTAGAAGTGCCAATTTGTAATGTTGTATTCAGCTTGAGATAGAGAAATAAACATTTCACTCTTTTTTTGCGACGTTTTTGTATGAAAATGAGGCCCCAGGCCTCGAACAAGCAGCCGTTGTTACCATGGCAACAAGAGTGCTGCGACCTTTAAAAAGGGCATTTTTGTGCATCCCCCCTGAGTGCCTAACTGTATGCAAAATTTGAAGGGGGGTTGAAAATTTTCATTTCCTAAGATGTTTGATTCTTACAGAGACTTGTTCTTAAAGATGAAATTGGCTGAGGAGAGAAAGTAATACTTCAAGCCTCGTGCAGGTGTTTCATATGTCGCTTTCGTGTGGGAAAAAAGGTGATGACGCATGTCTAGTGCACGCAAATCCAATTACACACCACGAGCACTGTTTTCCTTTCTTTTTTCTTTCCTTTTTTTGTCCGCATTCAGTATGTTTGGACAGCTTAGCCATCATAGTCCTTCACTGCCCTTGCCATTTGTTGACTTGCTCAGATTGGGGAGCTCACTAGCAATCTTGCAAGGTGGCGTTATCAGCTTTGATTTTGGGATTGTTTATGAAATCTTGCACCCTGATGCAGATTTTCTTCACTTGGACTGACTAGAGGCATTAGGAAATTTATAACTCAGTATCTGTCTTATTCTCTTCACTATGAATGACAAAGGCTGCATTGCCATCAAAGAGCATTTCCTTGGGTCCACATGAACAGTTCCACATCAAACCTGGTGTGAAGATAAAGGCCTTTCCTAGGGCGGTTGAAGGCCGAAAAAGAAGATGCAGCCATGCATCATAGAGCTCTTCAAGTAACTCAAAGTAGGTACGATCGCCTCGTGTTTTGGACTATGTCAAAGTGGTGATACAATGCATGTTTTGGGAACTGAAACTGTCATAGCTCATGCTGGGTGGCTGTTCGTGCTCAATAACTTACACGTCAAACGCAGTGGCCGATAGTTTCTTTTGATCTAGCAAGGGAAGCCAAGCTCTTGCGATGCAGAAATGCCAATATGGCATGTCTGCGTGATCATTCTCATTGATTTTCTTAGCATTGTTGTATCAAGGGCAAATGGACAGTAATTATGATCCATGCTGAGTTCAGAGAACGAAGAGGTTCATCGTTAGGAGCTGCTTCAATAATTACATTGCATGAACGAGTTGCATACATATAACTGGATTGATTTTTTTTTTCTCTTAATAAATGTAAGAAAGGGTGGGAATGTACATGTAAGAAACACGACGATGGTAATGTAACTGTGCAACATGTTTGGACCAAAGACACCCACTACCCTTGTGGATACGCTCTTTCTGGAAGATGGGACTTTTTCCGAGTTCTTCTCATTCGCTGCCCATGCAGAAGATGTAGATTGTAGATTTGCATGGGACAATGGTCATATTACATTTAATAGCCCTTCTTAATCATTTTCCTAGTGTTGTCTACTTCCTGAAGTTTCATAAATATCCTCCATCGGAAAAAGAAACTCTCTAGAGCGATAAGTTTTCTTACCCTAGGTGTCTTTTTCACGCTGCTAGAGTCTCTTTCACAGGCCTTGTATACGAAGCTGTAGGCAGATATTGGCTTACTGACACCACACAAACGAAGGGGTCAATAGCATGAGGTCGAAATAAATTAATCGGTGGGACATCATAATCTATCCAGCTTTTCAAGCACACCTGCCTCTCCCATTTCTTTTCCTTCAGCAGAAGTCATCAGAAATGACTTAACGCGCTAGCTCACAAATTTTATCCCACAAGCCACAAGCCACAACCTTAGACTTCCCGTAATCCTCAAGAGAGACATATGGCTCCAATAAGGCTGCAGAAGCTGTCAGAAATTCTAAAAGTTGGCCATTTACTCCTTGGTTTTAAGTATAGCTGCGCCTTTTCAAAACTACTGACAAGGTAGATAGGGTTTACCATTTCCTTTGCTAGGACTAATTGCTAACAAACCACAACAAGCACAGTCTGCCCTACCAAGTTGCAGCACTAATAAAATGGTCTAGACTCACCAGTAGCCACTAAATGTATGGCATGAATATTTCTCAAGAGGAAATTACCATTTTCTCTAGGCTGCAGCGTAATCTTTCTCTTTGCCACCTTTATCTACTTGTATAACTGATATGCTCGTAATTCTAAGTTTATAAATTGCATATTTCATCTAATTGATGACATCAAAGAGAGAGCAAGAAATTGGAGAACCTACACAAATTGTCATATCTGAGAATTCACAACAGATAATTCTCTATTTGTTGCTTACCATTTACAGTAACTGTTACACTCATGCTGTAAGCTGTTCCCACAGAGTTATTTGCTATGCACTTGTAGTTAAACACTCCTCCAGTTGACATGTTCCTGCTCCACATTCCAAGACCGTTGCTGCCATTCCTAACATACACACCATTCTCTAACAAATGATATGTATCCACAGGGGGATTTGCATCTGCTGAACAGTTGAAGGTGACCACAGAACCCTGGCACACGGTTGAGTAACTTACTGTGAAGTTGAAATTTTCTGGTTTATCTGTGAGATTTAAATCAGAAATGGAATACCACTGAAAAAAACGTTTTATTATACAAACTGCAGATTTTAACAACGATTTCCAGCCCTATGGAAAGCCGTAACTGTACGTGTTTGATATTGCTAATCAGCTGCCGACCCGTCACATGCCTTTCGCACCATTCTGTCAGGTTCATAAGTGACTGACAAAGCATTCACAACTCTCAATGCAAGGTTATTCGTCAATTTATTTTGGATTGTAGTTGCTAACAGAACTGGGATGGTAAAAAAATAACAAAAAAAGCATGCCTTCCTTTACTGATATGAATTTCTCTTCTCATATGGACCTCGATGAATTAAGTTAAACACTTAAAAAGAAATAATATATATAGCGCTATTCTCTATTCAATTTCCCATGCAGGAGAACAATGCAGCTTCTTACTCATTATTAATTTCAAAACAAGCTTAAGAAAATAGAGAGGAATGACTCACAGCTCAAGAATCTAGCGACTCACACTTAGCAAGGAGTGCAAAATGTCCTACAAGTTGAACACTCTAGACCCTAATGCATATTTTTACTCGATCAGTATTAATAATAATCACTTACAGAGCACAGTGAGGAAAATTCTGGCAGAGCTCTTTCCACAGTCATTTATAGCTTTACATTCGTATTCACCAGTATTATTCCTGCTAATGTTTGTAAGATAACGCATGATTCCATTGGACTGACTACGGCTGCTAACTTCTGTCCATGTTACAGTCAGTACAGGACTTCCAGAAACGTTACAGGTTAAAGTCCTGTTTTCTCCCTCTATCATTGTGATGTTCTCCGATGGATAAACCTTAGAGGGCACTGCACAAGACAAAACATAAAAAAAATGACAATCGTAAACATACATGTTTGGGAAACTACACTATTTTTATTTTCTTTTAATGTATTTGCATAACACTAAAGGATACCTAAAAGATAAGTAAATTTTACAGTTTGAGTTCATCTCAAAAGAAGAAAATGATGTACAAACACACACACGCACACAAACCATATACTTTTAGGAATTTGGACACATATATGTAAAACAAGATTAACTTGATGAGTATTGTTCCTACATAAGGAATAGGGTGAGTTACCGACTCTTTAAAATGTACTTTGCCAAAACATCTACTAATGCAAAATGCAGAAAACCAAAATATGGATTGACAAAATTCAAAGAAATTACCTTTGACTGTAAGCCTAACATCTTTACTTTTTATTGATCCCATCGTGTTATTAGCCACACATTTGTAGAAATACACCCCTCCACTTGTAAATCTCCTGTTCCACATTCCTACAGCGTTTTTGTCTAAAAGAGCAGTGTCGTCCTCAAAAAGCTGGTACAAGCTCACCGCCGGATTAGCATTAGCTGAGCAGGTAAAGTTGACGACATCGCCCAGACAGGCTTTATTGTTCATTGCAGATATTGCCAGTTCCACATTCTCCGGTTTGACTATGTAAAGCAAGAATTCAAAACAGCCATAAGGTTTTGCAAAATGCTTTTCTCCACAGAGTCTAAAGCAATAGGGCAGTGACTTTTATAGATGAAATGCTTACACTGCACATCAATGCTTGCCATCTCTGTTGAGTTGCCACACTCGTTACTCGCTTCACATGTGTATTCTCCAGCTTCACTTCTATTAATTTTCAAAAACTCCAATACCTTTCCAGCAACACTCTGACCATAAGGCTTAATCCAAGACACCCATGGTGGAGGCATTCCGGTTACATTACATGTCAGAGTAAAACTGTGGTCTTCGGTTACATTCTGATCTTGTATTGCTTGTATGGATGATGGTACTGTGATTTAAATACAAATAAACTCATTCTTCATGTCAGGAAGGATGTTATGTCATGCACATGGGGAAAAAATGGGTCTCTAAAAACCTCTCTTCAGGAGTTTGATATTCACAGCTCTTGTAGTGAACTTCATCGTTGTTGTAAAGAACATTTGTAAGCTAGGTTGACAGTTGACAACTAAGCACAAACAATTCCACTTTTATAAAAACGGTGTAGATTCACCAGTAGCCAGTAAATCTATGGCATGAATATTTCTCAAGAGGAAATTACCAGTTTTTCTAAGTTGAAGCTTCTTTTTTTTATGCCACCTTAATCTAAATTATTTCCAATATGTGTATAATGCCAAGTTTATAAATTGCATATTTCATTTAATTGATGACATAAAAGAGAGAACAAGAAATTGAAGAACCCACCCATGATGTAACATCTCAGAATTCGCATCAGATAATTCTCTATATGTTGCTTACCATTTACAGTAACTGTTACACTCATGCTGTACGCTGTTCCCACAGAGTTGTTTGCTATGCACTTGTAGTTAAACACTCCTCCAGTTGACATGTTCCTGCTCCACATTTCAAGACTGTTGCTGCCATTCCTAACATACAAACCATTCTCTAACAAATGATATGTATCCACAGGGGGATTTGCATCTGCTGAACAGTTGAAGGTGACCACAGAACCCTGGCACACAGTTGAGTTACTCACTGTGAAGTTGAACTTTTCTGGTTTATCTGTAAGATTTAAATCAGAAATGGAACGCCACATTTCACTGCACTTTAGCATCACTCAGTTTTCTCCCAAATTGTAGAGCAAAATGTTTTATTGTATAAACTCCACATTTTTATAACAATTTCTAGCCCTAGGGAAAATGGTAACTGTACATGACTGTCTAAATTTACGGTACTTTTTGACGTGTTTGAGATTGCTAATCAGCTGCCGACACGTCACTTGCCTTTCGCACCATTTTTTTGGGGTAGTAAATGACTGGCAAAGCCTTCACAATTCTCAGTCTAAGGTTATTCGTAAATTTTTTTCAAAATTATGGTTGCCCACAAATTGAGAAGTTAAAATAAAAAAAATTGATGCATAATTGCTTTTGGATTTAAATTTCTTTTCTCATGCGCACCTCGATATATCAAGTTGAACTCCTAAAGACAATTTATATTCAGCGTTATTCTCCATACAATTTCCTATGCAATAAAACTCTAGCCTCCCAAGTGCTTATTAATCTTTAAAACTTAAAAAAAAACTTGAGAAAAGAGAGGGTATTCCTCACAGTTCAAGAGTCTAGCAACTCGCACTTAGCAAAGAGTGGAAAATATGCTACAAGATGAACACTCTAAACCTTAAAGCATATATCTACTCAATCATTATTCATTAATATTAATTATAATTACTTACAGAGCACAATGAGGAAAATTCCAGCAGAGCTATTTCCACAGTCATTTGTAGCTTTACATTCGTATTCACCAGCATTATTCCTGCTGATGTTTGTAAGATAAAGCATGATTCCAATGGACTGGTTACGGCTGCCAGCTTTTGTCCATGTTACAGCCAGCACAGGACTTCCAGAAACATTACAGGTTAAAGTCCTGTTTTCTCCCTCTATCACTGTGATTTTCTCCAATGTATAAACCTTAGAGGGAACTGCACGGAACAAAAGATAAAAGAAATTACAAATGTAAACAGACATGTTTATGAAACTACACACTCATCATATATTCATTTTTTTAATGCATTTTCATAACGCTAAAGCATTCCTAAGAAATAAATAAAAATTTTACAGTTTGACTTCATCTTATAAGAAGAAAATGATGTGCAAACACAAAGACACACAGACCATATTTACTTCTGGGAATTTCGAATAAATAAGCACGAGTAAATTTTTTTTAAAGACCAACAAAATTGCAATTTGTGGTCTTTGAAAAAATTAGCAAGTGCTTGTTTATTCCAAATTACACGAGAAAAATCATGTGATTACGTGTTAATGATATACAAGGAAAATACGAGATGGCTTATCATAATTAAGCATAAGTAAAGCGCACGCATCAAGTGCAAAAATAATTTATTCAAACTGTGCGTTCGGTCACAACAACCGCGTACGATCAAAACAATAATATGCAATGATATCTTCTCCTCTTTAAGGGGCAAAAGAGTTCAAACTCCAGCTAAACAATTTAAGGAATTGTTAAGTCTGTGTCCGAATCACTTTCGATGAAATGGAATCGTCGTTTCCGAGGTTTAACCCTGTTTGTTTTTGATTTCGGCGTTGGATCACTCGAGCAAAGTGTTGAGCTGGGTCGGCTCGTAATTTTCGATCTCCTTGGTAATTCCCTTCTCTAAACACCACTTTTTCCAAACCGACAACCAAAAAGCAGTGTTTTTTACAGCGTTTTGTATGTTTGAGCTGTTTTTCAGCTGCGGTGGGGAAAGAAAACCTATTTAAAACACCGGCCATTGCTTCGCTCGCAGATTTTGAAATTTTGTTGCGACATCCAAGGTTGGCATTGGATTGGCTATCTGTGAGTTTTTTCCATTATTGACCAATCAGAATGTCTGATTTATAACTTTCTTTGCACTGAATTAACTCTCTTCTGCACCGAATTAACTCTCTTCTGCACTGAATAACCTGAAAACTGCATCTATCTTAACCAATCAGAACTGAGTAATGTTTTCATGTATATTATTAGCCTGAAAACATTTTCTGAAGCAAAAAGCAGAAAGCTAAATTCAGAGCGACATAATGCAAAGAAATTACCGTTGACTTTAAGCATAACACTTGTACTATTTATTGATCCCAGCGTGTTATTAGCCACACATTTGTAGAAATACACTCCTCCACTTGTAAATGTCCTGTTCCACATTCCTACAGCGTTTGTGTCTAAAAGAGCAGTGTCGTTCTCAAACAGCTGGTATAAGCTCACTGCTGGATTAGCATTAGCTGAGCAGGTAAAGTTGACGACATCACCCAGACAGGATTTATTGTTCATTGCAGATATTGCCAGTTCCGCATTCTCCGGTTTGACTATGAAAAAGTAAAAATTTAAAACAGCCATAAGGTTTTGCAAAATGCTTTTCTCCACAGGGTCTAAAGCAATATGGTAATGGCTTTTAAAGATGAAATACTTACACTGCACATCAATGCTTGCCATCTCTGTTGAGTTGCCACACTCGTTACTCGCTTCACATGTGTATTCTCCAGCTTTACTCCTGTTAATTTCCATAAACTCCAATACCTTTCCAGCAACACTCTGACCATCAGGCTTAATCCAAGACACCCATGGTGGAGGCAATCCAGATACATTACATGTCAGAGTGAAATTGTGGCCTTCAGTTACATTCTGATTTCGAATTGCTTGTATGGATGATGGTACTGTGATTTAAATACAAAAAAAACTTATTTCTTATGTAAGGAAGGATGTTGTGTCATGCACATGTACATGGGGAAAAATGGGTCTTCAAAAAGTTTTAAACCTCTCTTCAGGAGTTTGATATGCACAGCTCTTCTAGTGATCTTTATTGTAGTTGTCAAGAATATTTTTTAGCTAGGTTGACAGCTGATAACTAAGCAAAAACAATTCCACGGTTCCACCATTAAAATGGTCTAGAATCACCAGTAGTCACTAAATATATGGCATGAATATTTCGTAGGAAGAAATTACCAGTCTCTCAGCTGCAGCTTCATCTTTTTAAGTGTCAACTTTATCTACAAGTATTACTGGTATGCTTAGAAAGCTAAGTTTATAAATTGCACATTTCATTTAATTGATGACATCAAAGCAAGAGCATTAAATTGAAGAACCCACACATAATGTCAAATCAGAGAATTCACAACAGACAATTCTCTATTTGTTGCCCACCATTTACGGTAACTGTTACGCTTATGCTGTACGCTGTTCCTGCAGAGTTGTTTGCCATGCATTTGTAGTTAAACACTCCTCCAGTTGACATGTTCCTGCTCCACATTCCAGGACTGTTGCTGCTATCTCTCACAGGCACACCATTTTCTAACAACTGATATGTATCCACAGGGGGATTTCCATCCGCTGAACAGTTGACGGTGACCACAGAACCCTGGCACACAGTTGAGTTACTTACTGTGAAGTTGAACTTTTCTGGTTTATCTGTAAGATTTAAATCAGAAATGGAACGCCACATTTCACTGCATTGCAAGCGTCACTCAGTTTTCTCCGAAATTGTTGGGCAAAATGTTTTATTCTATAAACTACAGATGTTTACAACGATTCCAGCCCTAGGGAAAACCGTAACTGTGCGTGATTGTGTAAATTTATGACAGCTTGTTACGTGTTTGATATTGCTAATCACCTGCCGACACGTCACTTGCCTTTCGCACCATTCTGTCAGGTTCATAAGCGACCGACAAAGTATTCACAATTCTCAATTCAAGGTTGTTCGTCAATTTTTTTTGGATTATGGTTGCTAACAAAACTGAGATATTAACATTATAATAAAAAAATGATGTATGGTTGCTTATGGATATGAATTTCTCTTCTCATGAGGACCTCGATATATCAAGTTGAACGCCTAAAAAGAATTTATATATCTAGTGTTATTCTCTATTCAATTTCCCATCCAGTAAGCCCATGCAGCCTCCCAAGTGCTTCTTATTCTCAATTAATTTAATTAAAACAAGCCAGAGGAAAAGAGAGAAATGCGTCAAAGCTCGAGAATGTACCGATTTGCACTTAGCAAAGAGTGGAAAATGTGCTAGAAGATGAGCACTCTAGACCTTAGTCCATATTTTTACTTGATCGTTAGTCGTTATAATTACTTACAGAGCACAGTGAGGAAAGTTCTGGCAGAGCTGTTTCCACAGTCATTTTTAGCTTTACATTCGTATTCACCAGCATTACTCCTGTTGATGTTTGTAAGATAACGCATGATTCCATTGGACTGACTACGACTGCTAACTTCTGTCCATGCTACAGTCAGCACAGGACTTCCAGAAACATTACAGGTTAAAGTCCTGTTTTCTCCCTCTATCACTGTGATGTTCTCCAACGGATAAACTTTAGAGGGCACTGCACAGAACAAAAGATAAAAAATGCCAATTGTAAACATGCATTTTTATGAAACTACACACTCATCATATATTCATTTTTTTATGCATTTGCATAATTCCTACATTATTCCTAAGAAATGAGGAATTTTTACAGTTTGAGTTCATATTACAAGAAGAAAATGATACACAGACACACGCACCCATGCATAATTTAAGAATTTGGACACATACATGTAGAACAAGATTCACTTAATGACGATCGTTCTTTCATAAGAATTAGGGTAAGTCATCAACTCACCAAAAATATACTTCGCCAAAACATTTACTGAAGCAAAAGGGAGAAAGCAAAAATTTATAATGACAAAATTCAAAGAAGTTACCATTGACTGTAAGCATAACACTCGTGCTGTTTATTGATCCCATCGTGTTACTAGCCACACATTTGTAGAAATACACTCCTCCACTTGTAAATGTCCTGTTCCACATTCCTACAGCGTTTGTGTCTAAAAGAGCAGTATCGTTCTCAAACAGCTGGTATAAGCTCACTGCTGGATTAGCATGAGCTGAGCAGGTAAAGTTGACGACATCACCCAGACAGGATTTATTGTTCATTGCAGATATTGCCAGTTCCACATTCTCCGGTTTGACTATGAAAAGGCAAAAATTTAAAACAGCCATGAGGTTTTGCAAAATGCTTTTCTCCTCAGCGTCTAAAGCAATATGGTAATGACTTTTATAGATGAAATGCTTACACTGCACATCAATGCTTGCCATCTCTGTTGAGTTGCCACACTCGTTACTCGCTTCACATGTGTATTCTCCTACTTCACTCCTGTTAATTTCCATAAACTCCAATACCTTTTCAGCAACACTCTGACCATCAGGCTTAATCCAAGACACCCATGGTGGAGGCAATCCAGATACATTACATGTCAGAGTAAAATTGTGGCCTTCAGTTACATTCTGATTTCGAATTGCTTGTATGGATGATGGTACTGTGATTTAAATACAAAAAAAACTTATTTCTTATGTAAGGAAGGATGTTGTGTCATGCACATGTACATGGGGAAAAATGGGTCTTCAAGAAGTTTTAAACCTCTCCTCAGGAGTTTGATATTCACAGCTCTTCTAGTGATCTTTATTGCAGTTGTCAAGAATATTTTTTAGCTAGGTTGACAGCTGATAACTAAGCAAAAACAATTCCACGGTTCCACCATTAAAATGGTCTAGAATCACCAGTAGTCACTTAATGTATGGCATGAATATTTCGTAAGAAGAAATTACCAGTCTCTCAGCTGCAGCATCATCTTTTTTAAATGTCACCTTTATTTACATTTATTACTGGTATGCTTAGAAAGCCAAGTTCATAAATTGCATATTTCATTTAATTGATGACATCAAAGCAAGAGCATTAAATTGAAGAACCCACTCATGATGCCAAATCAGAGAATTTACAACAGACAATCCTCTATTTGTTGCCCACCATTTACAGTAACTGTTACGCTCATGCTGTACGCTGTTCCCGCAGAGTTGTTTGCCATGCACTTGTAGTTAAACACTCCTCCAGTTGACATGTTCCTGCTCCACATTCCAGGACTGTTGCTGCTATCTCTCACAGGCACACCATTTTCTAACAACTGATATGTATCCACAGGGGGATTTCCATCCGCTGAACAGTTGACGGTGACCACAGAACCCTGGCACACAGTTGAGTTACTTACTGTGAAGTTGAACTTTTCTGGTTTATCTGTAAGATTTAAATCAGAAATGTAATGCCACATTTCATTGCATTGCAAGCGTAACTCAGTTTTCTCCAAAATTGTTGGGCAAAATGTTTTATTCTATAAACTACAGATGTTTACAACGATTTCCAGCCCTAGGGAAAACCGTAACTGTACGTGATTGTGTAAAATTATGACAACTTTTTACGTGTTTGATATTGCTAATCAGCTACCGACACGTCACAATTAATTTCAAAACAAACCAGAGGAAAAGAGAGAAATGCGTCAAAGCTCTTGAATGTACCAACTTGCTCTTAGCAAAGAGTGGGAAATGTGCTAGATGATGAGCACTCTAGACCTTAATGCATATTTTTATTTGATCGTTAGTCATTATAATTACTTACAGAGCACAGTGAGGAAAGTTCTGGCAGAGCTGTTTCCACAGTCATTTTTAGCTTTACATTCGTATTCACCAGCATTACTCCTGTTGATGTTTGTAAGATAACGCATGATTCCATTGGACTGACTACGACTGCTAACTTCTGTCCATGTTACAGTCAGCGCAGGACTTCCAGAAACATAACAGGTTAAAGTCCTGTTTTCTCCCTCTATCACTGTGATGTTCTCCAACGGATAAACTTTAGAGGGCACTGCACAGAACAAAAGATAAAAAATGCCAATTGTAAACATACATGTTTATGAAACTACACACTCATCATATATTCATTTTTTTATGCATTTGCATAATTCCTACATTATTCCTAAGAAATGAGGAATTTTTACAGTTTGAGTTCATATTACAAGAAGAAAATGATACACAGACACACGCACCCATGCATAATTTAAAAATTTGGACACATACATGTAGAACAAGATTCACTTAATGACGATCGTTCCTTCATAAGAATTAGGGTAAGTCATCAACTCACCAAAAATGTACTTCGCCAAAACATTTACTGAAGCAAAAGGGAGAAAGCAAAAATTTATAGTGACAAAATTCAAAGAAGTTACCGTTGACTGTAAGCATAACACTCGTGCTGTTTATTGATCCCATCGTGTTACTAGCCACACATTTGTAGAAATACACTCCTCCACTTGTAAATGTCCTGTTCCACATTCCTACAGCGTTTTTGGGTAAAATAGCAGTGTCGTTCTCAAACAGCTGGTATGAGCTCACTGCTGGATTAGCAATAGCTGAGCAGGTAAAGTTGACGACATCAACCTGACAGACTTTATCATTCATTGCAGATATTTCCAGCTCCACATTCTCCGGTTTAACTGTAAAAAAGCAAAATTTAAAGCAGCCATAAGGTTTTACAAAATGCTTTTCTCCACAGGGTCTAAAGCAATATGGTAATGGATTTTAAAGATGAAATGCTTACACTGCACATCAATGCTTGCCATCTCTGTTGAGTTGCCACACTCGTTACTCGCTTCACATGTGTATTCTCCTGCTTCACTCCTGTTAATTTTCATAAACTCCAATACCTTTCCAGCAACACTCTGACCATCAGGCTTAATCCAAGACACCAATGGTGGAGGTATTTCAGATACATTACATGTCAAAGTAAAATTGTGGCCTTCAGTTACATTCTGATCTTGCATAGCTTGTACGGATGATGATACTATGATTTAAATACAAATAAACTCATTCTTTATGTGAAGAAGGATGTTATGTCATGCACATATAAATGGGAAAAAAATGGGTCTCCAAAAAGTTTTAAACCTCTCTTGAGCATTTTGGTATTCACAGCTCCTCAAGTGATCGTCGCTGTAGTTGTAAAGAACATTAATAATCATGTTATAGATTAAGTGGCTGCTGGTGAGTCTAGATCACTTTATTAGTCAAAAATTGTAAATGTTTGTGCTTAGTTGTCAACTGTCAACCTAGCTTAAAATTTTGTAAGCTAGGTTGGTAGAGCGCTGCACCGGTATCGCAGAGGCCATGGTTCATATCCCGTTCGGGCCTGAATTTTTTCCAGGTCCTATTTCAACTACTCGTTTCAGTAGTGTTCTTAGTTGCGAGGATCTCTCAATTTCATAAGCACAAACTAATGAAATAGTCCAGACTCACCAGTAGCCACTACATCTATGGCATGATTTTTTTCAGGAAGAAATCACCGGTTTTATAAATTGCATATTCCATTTAATTGGTGACATCAGAGAGAGAACAAAAGTTAATAAGCCCACACATAATATTGTATCAGAGAATTCACAACAGATAATTCTCTATTTGTTGCCTACCATGTACAGTAACTGTTGCCATCATGCTGTACGCTGTTCCCACAGAATTGTTTGCCATGCATTTGTAGTTAAACACTCCTCCAGTTGACATGTTCTTGCTCCACATTCCAGGACTGCTGCTGCCATTCCTCATGGGCACACCATTCTCTAACAACTGATATGTATCCACGGGGGGATTTCCATCTGCTGAACAATTGAACGTGACCACAGAACCCTGGCACACAGTTGATTGACTTACTGTGAAGTTGAACTTTTCTGGTTTATCTGTGAGATTTAAATCAAACATGGAATGCTACATTTCACCGAGTTTTAAGCGTCACACAGTTTTCTCCAAAATTGTAGGGAATTTTTTTATTCTATCAACTGTAGATTTTTACAACAGCCTTAGGGAAAGCCGTAACTGTACATGATTCTGTAAATTTACGATTTTGACGTGTTTGATATTGCTAATCAGCTGCCGAAACGTCTCTTTCCTTTCGCACCATTTTTCGGGGTAATAAATGATAGACAAAGCATCCAGAATTCTCAATCTAAGGTTGTTCGTCAATTTTTTTTTTAATTGTGGTTGCCAACAAACTGAGAAGTTAAAATAAGAAAGAATAAAAATGCATGGTTGCTTGTGGTTGTAAATTTCTCTCCTCATGTGGACCTCGGTATATCACGTTGAACACCTAAAACCAATAGATATCTAGCGTTATTCTCTATTCAATTTCCAATGCAGTAAAACAATGCAGCCTCCCAAATGCTTCTTACTCTTTATTAATTTCACAAGCTTGAGAAAAGAGAGAAGAATGCCTGCAGCTCAAGAATCTACCAAATCACACTTAGCAAAGAGTAGAAAAAGTGCTACAGGATGACCAGTCTAGACCTTAATGCATATTTTTATTCGATCAGTAGTAATTATAATCATTTCTAGAGCACAGGGATGAAATTTTTTTTATTCCTTTGCATAACGCAAAAGCATTCTCGAGAAATAAGGAAATTTTATAGCTTTAGTTGATCTCACAAGATGAAAACTATTGTTTATAGGTTCACGGTTGATACTTTCACGTGTACATCATTAGTCCCAGTAAAAAATAAATAAAAGAATTCAAAGTAAATTTAATATCAAAATTTGAGACTATGACCTTCGAGATTATATGTAACTTATCCTAAAACTCAGATATGTTCTTATTTCGTTTTCCTTCAGCAGGATTTTCAGTAAGTGCTGGCTTCCAGCCAAATACACTGGCTATGAAAAGTGTGATTTCCAGCTGTACAATGTGCATTTCAGCTACAGGTGATAAAGACTGCTATGAAAAAAATGTGTCAGCACTGTACAGGTGCTGGGATTAAGGAGGCTGTGCGCCATGGGCATATAGCATGTAAATACAGGAAATGACTCTCCCCAAATGAATTCCGAAAAATTTTATCTCACTTTCACCACCACTGCACTTAATTCTTTGTATCGATGAGAATGACTTCGCACTTGGCCTCGTCCTCCCGCCATAATTTCCGCAACAGATCCCTGAACCGCAGGAACTCAGAAGTGGCATACTGGCAAACACCAGATAAAGAAAAGGAAAAACATGATAAATGTCTTGATTTTCGGTCTATTTATGGAAGGAACAAATGCCTGTGTCTCCTTTCTCTCTCTTTTCCTCTCTTGCAGTTCCATAACTCTCTCATACCCAAATACCTAAAGAGAGTGGTGATTAAGTAGAACTGATTTTGCAGATTGGGTTATATTACATGCAGCATTTAAGTCCAACCATCAACTTTCCATTTGAAAGTTTGGTGATAAATTATCAAGTGAGTCAAGACGTTATTTTCGATATTGAACTTTTTAGCTCACTCCAAGTGAGAGACGTTTCTCAGCTGATCTATACACTGAAATTGTATTGAACATAACTTGCTACCCGGTCTCGGTAACTTTGAAGTAAATTGTTTCTACTTCTAACAGTCAGTTTCCTCACTCTCTTTCCTTTGACCATTGACACAATTTTTTAGTCGGCTAGCAAGTATACTTGACAATTTGGCAAATAGAAGTGTTGCGAACGTACAGTATCATTAGACTAACTAAACTTTCATATAGCATAATATGGATTATGGATGGGGTGACCATTTTTTTTTTTATTGTAGTGACCATTTTTCAATTGGAGTCCTGGATAGGATTGAGTCTGACAGTCATCAGTTAACAGTTGAAGGTACAGGATCGTTTTGACAGAGTAAGAATATAAAAGCCGTCATAAGACAATACTGCAAAGGGCTGTGATTGCTTTTCACATGAAATGGACAGGTTTTGAGTTTGTTTGACTTTTATGTAAGTCACACCTGGATTAAACTATTTGATTACCACGTAAGCTACAAGAAACTGTACAACTAATACACAATATCAAAATCAACCTCACCAACAAAAATACCTATGTTTCTTTTCTTCCAGTCCATCCCATCATTGCAATGGTTCGTGCTTTTTAAAAATGGCCCATAGCTTTTGAGAGCCAAGGGCCATAGGCCTTTATGCCTGTTTTGCCTTCTTAATCTCTGCAGATGTAGCTAGATCTCCTTTCTTACGGGCTCGGTTTTGTTTTTAACCACAGAATACATGAACATGTACATGTTTTTCTTTTGCTACATTTCCTGTGTAAAGCCCGGCTTTAGCCTATTCGGTAATTAAGACATTTGTTGCACTCTGAACCTCTCCCTCTGAAAGTTACCATTTGAAGTTAAATGCTCAATACATAATATTAGAGGAAAAACGGCATTAGAAGCATTACACACCACACCAGTGTAAAACAAGAATTCATTTACCATATGTAAACTAATAGCTATATATAATCAGAAGAAATCAGGCTTTTGGAATTTGCATTTTATGCAAATCGCGCTTCCATTTAAAATTTCTGGATGCGAGCTCTTAATCTGCCTCGACTTGTCATTACTGCTCAGTTCCTTCTTCTGCTGAGCAACAGTCTTATGACAGTCTAAACGATAGCTTTTTTGTACCAGCAAAATCTGATGCTACCCTAAAGTTGCGTGGTCTTAAGTTCATCCATCAAAACAGAAGCTTGAGGAAGAAGTTAAATGAACTACGTGTTTTCTTAACGCAAAGTCCGCGAATTCACATCATAGCTTTAATTGAGACATGGCTTAACAGTAACATTTCGGATGCAGAAGTGTCGTTGCCTGGCTTTACACTTTTTAGAAGAGATAGATTGGTAAAGAAAGGAGGCGGTGTAGCAGTGTTCGTCAGTGAGTCAATTAATGCTGTGCGCCAATCAGACCTCGAGATTGATGAATCTGTTTGGATTGAGATCTTGCTGCCCAAATCTAAAGGCTTACTGTTTGGAACATTCTATCGGCCACCATCAGAGTCGGTTAGCCAGCCTGACCTAGATTATATGGATCGCTTTTACAACAGCTTGGACTATGCTGCGGCTGAGGGAAAAGAAATTATTGTTGCCTAAGAAACCAAGCCTCGAAACCAAAAAGTTGAAAGAGATTTTTAAATCCTTTGGTTTAACACTGCTGATTAATGATCCAACACGGACTACGTCAACCACCACTACACTTATTGATTTGTTTGCCACCACAAATCCACGAAACACTTTTCAAGCCGTAGTTGCTGAATCCTGTCTGAGCGATCATGATATGCTAATTTCAGTTCGAAAGATAAACAACCTCAAGGAACAACCTCGTGTGATAAAGTGCAGGAATTATGCTAAATACGATCCAAAAATTTTCTGCAGTGATTTGAAGAAAATCCCTTGGGATACTGTGTTGAGTTCGACTAACGTCGATGAGCTTGGTCTTTGTGGAAGTACAACTTTACGGCTGAGTGTTACAAACACGCTCCGGCCCACTAATCGACAAAAAAGTAAGAGGTCGTAATTGTCCATGGCTTACGTTGGAAATCAAACAGATAATGAGAGCTCGGGATGCCAGTCTCAAGAAATTCCGTAGATCAAAATTAGACACCGATTTGGCCACATATCGACTACTCCGGAATAAAGTCAGTGCAAGGCTTAAACTTTCTGAAGAAAACTATAGTAGATCATTACTCGAAGAGAATAGCGGCGATTCTGAATCTTTCTGGAGATCTGTAAAGAAAATATTGCCGGACGCAAAACTGAAATCTATCCCAACATGTATCAAGGCTGAGGTCAAGATTATTACTGATAAACAAAGCATTTCAGAATTGTTCAACTCTTTCTTTACACCTGTTGTGAACAAGTTATTTGAATCGTTCAGGTATGCCAGACCAGTTTTTAAATCTACAACTGAGGATTTGTTTACAAAGAAACACTTTGAGTTCACGGCAGTGGATAAGCCATTTGTGCTTAAGCAACTTAAATGCCTAAAACTCAAGAATGCCACTGGTATAGACGGTCTACCAGCTCGACTTTTAAAGGACAGCGCAGTTGTGATAGCTGACCGTGTAACACATTTGCTAAATCTCTCCATTAAATCTGGTACGGTCCCGTCTGAATGGAAACAAGCAAAGGTTGTACCCTTGTTCAAATCTGGAAACAAAGATGATCTGGACAATTACAGACCTATATCAATTTTACCGATCCTGTCGAAAATTCTGGAGAAAGCTGTCTTCCATCAGCTACATAGCTACCTATCAAAAAACTCCCTCCTCTCGCCATATCAATCAGGTTTTCGCGCAAGTCATTCAACTCAGTTGGCCATTACCTTCCTTATAGATAAAATTCGTGGACGTATGGACAAAGGGCTATTGACGGGGGCAATGTTTATCGACCTGAAAAAGGCCTTCGATACTGTTCCTCATGATGGTCTTTTAAACAAGTTGTTTAGATATGGAATTCAAGACCAGCCTTTCTCGTGGTTTGAGAGCTATCTCACTAACAGGACTCAGAGCGTGTCCATTGGAAATCACCTTTCGTCTGCCGCTAACATCAGTAGCGGAGTACCTCAAGGTTCCGCGTTAGGGCCTCTACTGTTTATTCTTTACATAAACGACCTTCCTTTAGCCGTTGGTCTGTCTAGTGTTATGTTGTATGCCGACGACACTGTTATCTTTTCTGCTGCTTAGAGCATTGACCAATTACAGCTGAACTTAAGCCTTGATCTTAAATTGGCTGACAGCGAATGGTCTCTTCCTCAACCTAAAGAAAACTGAGTACGTTGTATTTGGAACTCGGCAGAGGCTAATTAGATCTGAATCTCATAGTCCGCTCTGCATGGAAGGGAAGGAAGTTAACCAAGTAAAGTCGTTCAAGTATCTTGGAGTCTTACTTGATGAGTGTTTATCTTTCAACGATCACATAAATTATGTAAGGTCAAAAGTTGCCAGCAAACTTGGCCTCCTGTCACGATTACGAGGTTGTTTAACCACGGAAGCAGCAAATAAGATCTATTTGTCCACGGTGCTGCCGATATTAAGCTATTGTGATACGTGCTTCCGCCCTTTGGGAAGCACTAACAGAAAGACTCTGGAACGCCTGCAACGACGAGCTGCGAGAATCGTATACGGTTTTAAACCTGACATAGCCACGGAATCAATACTTGAGAACCTACGCTGACCGCCTCTTACAAGAACTATGGAAAAGCACTGTGCACTGTTAGTTAACAAGTGCTTAGTTGGAGAAGTTCCTTCATACTTTAAAGAATATTTCATGTTACGCAGTCAGAGCGACAACCAACATAGATGTACTAGATCGTCAATCACTGACATTATTCTTCCTAAACTTCATCTAGATGTCGCTAAAAGGTCTTTTTACTATCATGGTGCAATGACATTCAAAAGTCTTCCAAAAACATTAAGACTTTACCACCTAAGGAACGTTTCCCGGCTATCTCCGCTTTTTATTCTTAGGCTATTTCTAGAACATTCTGAAATCGAACATTGTTACTTTTTATATCAGTTGGTTCTTATTGATATGTGTATATATATTTTTTATTTTACTCTCTTCTATTTTATGTTATTCAGGGCCCGATACCAGTCTTGTGACTGAAGGGGTCACCCTGTTTAAATATCAATTATTAGTATTATTATTATTATTATTATTATTATTATTATTGTTATTATTATTATTATTATTATCATTATACAACTACTTCTGTACCTTTCAATGTGACATTTACAGTCGTCTCAGTTGTACCAACAGTGTTATTAGCCACACATCTGTAGCTAACGTCTCCTTCTTTTAAATCTTTCCTTATCCATGCCCCAGCTGAGCTGTTTCCATTATTAACTGGTATTTCATTCTCGAATAGTTGATAAGTATGCACTGCAGGTTGACCATCTGCTGAGCAGGTGATACTGATGACATCACTTTCACTTACAACTGAGTCATTTACCATTAACTTGACATTCTCTGGTTTATCTAAAGAGACGAAAAAGACTGCAATAAAAATTATGAAGCATAGATGAAATTATCAGGCTGCACGAAGATAGAACATGCATATACTCTAATTACCATGATTCTAAGTCATTCAGTTTCCTAAACCCTTTAAATCGTACTTTAAGGATATCGCATGGCCACACCCAAGAACTCAGCATGCAAAAGTGCCTTTAACATGGGACATAAAAATAAAAAGGCTGTCATGACAAAATAATCTTTCAATCTGAGAGATGTTCTAAAATCAAAAGAAAAAAAATAGGTAAACCCGGTTACCATGACGACATGGTTATCTTCACACGTGAAGTTTGAAAGGGTACTTCCAACGTGCGTGGATGGGATATTCAGTATATGGACAATGAGAATCTCTAATATTTAATCAAAGACTATCCATCTAGCTCATAACAAAATTAGAACATCCAGTTACAGCTATTTACAGTATATATTCTTGTCATACAGCTGGCTGCGCCCATGTGCAATAGAAAGCAGTTTCAGCGTTTTATTGGCTTTCTGAGCGGACCATCTTGCCCGCTTTGATCCCGTGCGGACCCGCAAAGTTTGCAATTTTTCGACAATGTCGGTGATGGAATCGTTAGAGGACAGTCAAAGCAAAGGGAACATAGAAAACTCTCGAAGGTTTATTTTGCTCGTTATTTTGGCTTTTTTATGGGCGTAAACTTCGTCTCAGAAAAAGAACCTGCTAATATCCAGTCACCTCGATCAAAAAAACTTGGTCATTAATACATACGGGTTCCTGCCATTATATACATTATTAATTGACCTTTAGTTTGTTGTACGCGCTATAAACTATACACCACATGTACTCACAATTAACATTAACTGTAACTGTGCGATTTAATGCAGTTCCTATTGCATTATATGCTGTACAACGATATGTTCCACTATTATTTCTGTTGTTTTCAAGGACAAACTGATTCCCAGTTGCCACTACTCCACTGTCAGTTTCATTGGCACGTAATCTGGTCCAGGTGATGTTTGGTATTGGTTCACCAACTGCTGTGCAATAACAACTACATCGCCACTAACGTTTAATTCTGGTGGATCTGATAGATAAATGACAAAAAAAACAATTTTGCACACATTTTGCGATGTACTCTAATATGACACCCGGGTCACCTTCAACAGTAACTACATCTCTACTGATTAAATTTAACTCTGGTGGATCTGTTCAAAATAGACAACAATGATAAGTTATCTCACAGTTATATCGCAAAATTGAACCAATCTACCCCCCAAAAAAAGATACTAAAATAATAGTCGAAAATTTTACCTACAAGTCAACAATTTTTTACTAATGCACTCCCATGTCGTCTGAATGGGCGCCATCCCGAAATATCTAAACATTCACAATTTCAATTTCTTGATCTTTGCAATTGTACTAATTGCAGGTTAATCGATTATTCGACAGACATTTGTGCTGCTTTAAGATTCTACGTTTACTATATAAATACAGTGCTCCTGTAAATATTAGGCAAGCAGAAAGAATTCCTTGCATGTACACTCTCTTTTCTGAAATCTGTTTTTGAAGCACGATTGAAATTTAAAAAAAAGAAAGAAAGAAACAGCTTTCTACATGTAAATGCAAGAGTTCAAACATCAACGTTTCTTTCACAAGGGTAGTTGTCCCCCGCTGCATATTAATTGTATGGGAGTAAGACTGGAAGCAGTCAATGTGCTTTAACCCTCCAAAGACGAAAGGAAGAGGAAGTAAAAAATTTTCAGAGCTCAGAGCTATCGCACAGAATATGGTATATTTATGATATCAAATGGGTTAGATGGATTGATTCCTATGGTCTAACTGGTTACGATTTAGGAAAAGATAGGACTTGAAACTGCCCTTTTTATTTAGTTAGTCAATGTGTATTCTACGCGAGTGTTGGGGATTTTTTTCTGATTCCAGGAGAATCCTTGCCGGCAGGTTTCACCACAATGCAGTGGCAAGCTAAATGTCAAAGGCAGTTAAAAACCAGTACAAAACAAAACTTTCAAAGTAGCTAAAAGAAATATGAGACAATTCCGCCCTATGGCTTGTTTCAGGATGTTTCATCCAATAAAGATCGGTTGAGATCTATTTCTGTCAACTAATGATAATTAACTTACACTGTACTTGAACAGTCACTCTGTCACTAACACGCAGCCGATTACTGTTGATCAATTCAATTTCGTACTCTCCACTCTCCGATCTCTGCAGTGCAAAGATTGTAATTTCTGCTTGGGTAGCATTGATATTTTCTAGAATGCGACCCTGGTAAACACTTTCTGGAACCGCAGCGTCGCGGTTTATGTCATGTTTATCCACAATGGTGAGGGTGGAAGTGCTGCCGATGAACCGAAAGACAACATCATCAAACGATCCATCAAGGTTGTAGTGCCACATCAAGGTGATGTTGTTACCTTCCAGAACATAGAATAGATCTGGAGGACTTGCCGTAAATGTTGGTGCTAATTCTACGAAAAAAAAATGTGGTCAGGGTCAGCTGAAAGTTCTGTGGTAACCTTAACACTTTGTATAGCGCAGCAATTTTAAGTAAGGAGACTTTTCTTCCAAGGATTTTCGCATACCACCTTTGCATGTTCAAAAGATAATGCACTAACATTCTTCAAATGATATCATTCTTCAAATGATATCATTCACGCCAATCAAAAAGCAACGCGTTCACTTCGCAGCCATTGTTCCTTTCGTCACGCACCTCTCTTGGCAGAGGTATACTGCGTGACGTAACCAAAGATGATTGAAGTTCCTCGCTCTAGGGAGAAAATTTGTTGTGCTCGACAATCTCTTTGATACAGATCAGATTTTAATTTTTTTTGTTTTTGTTTTTTGTTTTCATGTTGTCAGGTTGACGTAAAAAACATTTGGCTTCTGAAGAACCCCCAATAAAACACAAAAGGACTACTTTGATTCTGAAACGTAAATAAATCAAGGGACAGCGCGTCATGATTGTTTTAGATGTTAATCCCGCAACTCATAAACGAACGAGCATAGAAGAAATCAAGTAACTTTTTTAACCAAGCAACCATCCGACCTTGAAGTTAAGGTTATAATATTCAAACAGCAGTCATGTTTTCGGACGCAAAAGCGACGAAACGTGACATCCAAATAATCTTTCTTCAGATACATTACGATACAGATTTAAAGCCATCAGACCGCTTTGCTTCATCATACCCAACCTTACCATAGCGTACTAAGTTAGGGTTCCAGCCGAGATTAAAAAAGACATATAGACTGCTTTATGGAAAGTACGCGCGGACGTTATTTACATACGATTTTTCTATTAGAAAAACAACAAAATTGTAATTACTGTTAAAAGAACTTTCCTTGATGTAATCTGTTTATCACATAGGTTCTGAGATTTCTACATCGAACGTTGCATGCTTCGAATTTCCAGATCTTTCCCTGCATGGTCAGACTCTTTGTCCTACTGCTTACCATAAAACTGTGATCTTTCAAAAAACCGTATTATGCATGAAAAGAGCCCTCGAAGGCTCAATGGTTGAGTAATTTTCGCCATTTCTTTGTTTGACGCTTTTAAAAGATAATTTTCCCCAGTGTTTTTTTAATTAATCTGGTTTAATTTCTTCAACTTTTCTTGTCTCTTTCGTCTGTTTGAGGAATTCGCCAAGAACTGAGAGGACACTCATCCTAGTCTCATTTCTATATCGTGTGTGACATGATTACGTATACTTTGTACGACTGCACTTTGGAAAGAGAAAGTGAAAATGGGCTGTTGTTTGTGTCAATAACCAACGATGCGAACACCTAAGCGAAAATTAATAACATGGTGAAGGCACTTGATTCTAGTTTTCCTTTTCGCGAGGAAGCTACAGCGAGGTTTTTGATTCTTTATTTCGTTTGTTTGTGACAATCGCTTACTATAATTGCATCTAATTTAATAAAAGCGTTAGCGACTAGTTCAGGAGAGAAATATGCTAATCGATTCTCATTTACTCACTGTGGCGAATATTACATCGGAAGCACGACACGATTCCTACATGATCGAACAAAAGAACACTTGACCAACGACAACTCGTCGGTAAAAAAACATCTCACAACACAGCATCGCAACAACAGCCATAACATTGAAGTCAAAGTAATCACGCGTGAAAATGACCCCGTCAATCTACGATTGTACGAAGCGTATTACATCAGAAAGCACAAGCCGGGACTGAACTCCCGTGAGGAATGCACTGAACTTAACGATCTTCTATTTTAATGAGCTATTTTAATTACTGGTTTTAACACATATTTTTTATCACGCCATTAGTTTTCATGCGTCCTACTGGCTAGTTTTACATTATGCTAATTTACAGTGGCACCTCCAACGTTTAAAACCATAGCGCAAATATTTTATCGTCCTCCCTGGGGAGTGAATAGATAAAGAAAGAACCACAGTAGCACTTAAAGGCTTCATTTGATCAATATCCCACATTGCCTCCTTTGTGTGGTGACTCAAATGAAACAGGTTCTTTCAAAATTTCTGTTGGTATGAAATAATTTCCAGTTTTCTCATGGGATATTAAATGTAAGCTGTGAGTACAGAATTCTCATCATTAATAAAACAGAAAGCGACTGTGAAGGAATTGTCTTTCAGGTGAAACGACACCTCACCGCAGATAAGTCAAGAATTTGAGATAGTTTCGATTGGAGGGATCAAGTCACTAGTTCAAATATCTTATGCTCACGCAGCCGGTTCATAAGGAATTTATATTTCAATCGCCATCGTTTACCTAAACTCGCAAACTAACTCAGCTTGTTTTCATGAGAGTCTCGTTTATTTTGAGCTGTTGAACAATCACACAACATCGGCAGGATATCGCTTCCATGATGACAGATTTCACATTAAAAGTGTGTCTGTGATGAAATCATTTTCGAATGAATATACTGTGTAAGCACGCACCCTTTTTCGCTCTCGAAAGGCAATATCTTTCGTCTACCATTCAAATACAACACTTTAAAATCTTCCATTTATGCAAAGCAAAACATTTGTCATTCGAGTCATGCATACTAACACATCTTATTTGCACATTGTGTTCTTACTCTCTCTCTTTCAAATCCATAATAATGTTGTCTACGGTAAACATCTCATCTTACCTGCACAAGGGACAAATACTAGGAATGGAAGCAGAGCATTGACGATTACTGCAATCAGTTTCATAGTAGTTGCGTTAAGTCCACCAACATGAAAAGTTGTTATATTTAGCTTCTGATGTGGCTTATCGCTATGCATACCAAAATGTCAACTAAAACAAAAGAGAAAAAAAAATTCGTTTCCTGTACGACCGTGAAAAGTGGCATTGGTCCTACATTCTGTCTCTTGGGCAGCCTTTCAAAACATTGATAACTCAACACATTCGTAGAGTTTATGGGCCATAATAATAAATAATGAGATAATCATGCCCACACTTTTTGCTGGCCGCTCTACAAGGGTAACGCAGGAAAGTAAATTACACTCTTTGTCGCCATTACAGTTACATATCGAAAAACGCGTACTCAAAAAACATTCCAAAAATTTAAAATGCACACTACTTCTGCTTTTTGTCAAATTTACTCGAGCATCTGTAAAAGCTCTTTTTGTTACACATACAATGGTGCATGCGCATTCCACGCTTTCTAATCTATTAGCCCACGGTAAAGGCTCAGCGTTGTGTCAGCAGTGCACCGCCAAAGTGTCTAAAACTTACTGGGATATTCAACTACTAGTTCAGTTGTGTTCTTAGCTGCGAGGATCTCTTAATTTCGTTTCTTCACCGCAGTGCAAATATATGAATTTCATATATCTAAAATCATCATTCATCACTTAGATGGTTTATTTGGACCCAACACATTGACCAGCTCCCAGTTGGCTTGTTAGCTCAGTTGGTAGAGCGCTGCACCGGTATTGCAGAGGTCATGGGTTCAAATCTCGTACGGGCCTGAATCTTTTTCTGGTCCTATTTTCAATTACTAGTTCTGTAGCGTTTTTAGCTGCGAGGATCTATTAATTTCGTGTCTGAAACTTATCAGGAATTTTGATAAACTATTAACCAGCGACTAACTGTTGAGTATAATATATACATACATATATATAGCGCTTTATGTGTAGAGGGATAATCAGTCTATATAGATATAGATATAGATATAGATTGATAATGCCGCTACACACAAAGCGCAAAGTTCATCTTTAGGTATACCAATTCTACGCTGCTTGAACATTTTTTCTGATCTACCGTGCATCTTTTATTAGATCCGATGGCTCTGTTGTCTGGCACACCTGCTTCTCTGCACAACACTTGGCACAAACTGGTTCACTATAAGCACCACAGTAATTTTCTGTTCCGCTGCATCAAGCATAACCGTATTCCTAAAGGTTTTATGTTATCATATGAACTTCAGTTGGTCAAGGAAAATGGCAATCTACTAAATTCTTGTAAGCAACATTTACATAATGCTACCTTTAATATCTTAAAGGACATTTCCGCGGCAGCCTTATCTAAGACCAAAGCCCCTCCAAGGAAATTACATTCCCAGCGCGATCATCTCTTTCGTGACAATGAGAAAAAATTGCTGAAACCGTTTGGAGAGAGGTTAAAGAACAGATGGTAGCACTGGAGATTGCTCTGAAAAATAAAGCGCGTCATAAGTTCTCGCTAGCCACGCTTCTTCACCCACTGCAATTGGATCAAACCATACAACCTAGCAACAAGAGAAGGAGAACGCGGTGTTTTAAAAGAACTGCCCAAAAGAATATAAGAATTCCAACCAGAAACGATGTTAACGACCAGGATGTAACAACTGAGGTCAACTTGCCGGACTTGAATCCTATTAATCTAACCTCCTCTGAACTCACAGATGCGGGTGCTCTCTCCTTAAGAAAGGACCAGCATTTTGTCCTGAGCCTAAGGACGTTAACTGGCAAAATGTGACAGATGACATGGATAAATTTGAAAGGAGAATCCGTCTTGCCGTTTCCTCCACGGAAGAAATGCTGAAGACAACCCACGTACGGCGGATGATCGATTTCCAGCCATTCCATCAGCTTCCCAATAGCTGCCTCCAAAATCCATTTTTCCGGAAGTAGAAGTATTCCTCAACAATGTGAAGAATGATATCTTCAAGCCTGCCAATTTTAGAACTTCCAAAGACAATCTTACGAGAGAAGAAGGGTTAGCTTTAAGGTCTCTTAAATCTAGTGAAAATATTCTTAGAATTCAAGATAAAGGTTCTAGGTTCTTTGTCCTCAGTCAACAAGAGTACCAAAATAAGATACTAAGGCAGCTTGATGATGATTTGCATTATGATGGCTTACACTCCGACCCAACACTCAACCATTTTGAAGTGGTCAAGTAATGGAGTCGTAAGTGGTTCTTTGAAGGGCAGATTAGCCTAAGGGGTCCCTACTTGTGTCTTGGGATGTAGTCTCAATGTTTCCGAACATCGACAACAATCTAGGTATTTCAGCAGTTAGAAGGGCACTTAATTCCAGATCTTTTAACATTCCTTCCACTGATTACTTAGTTGAAGCTATTGAAATTTGCTTCAGGGTAAATAATTGCCAGTTTTCTGGTCAGAATTTTGTTAAGAAACATGGCACGGCTATGGGACCGAAAAACGCCTGCAGTTATGCAGATTTGGCATTTGGTGTCATCGATGGGAAAGCCAAATTTGAAGGTAGCCTGAAACCTATGCTTTGGTGGAGATACAGGGATGGTATTTTTTACATTTGGACTCATGGTTTACCTAACTGTTTCTATTCTACTATCGAATTTTAATTGATTTACTCTGACAGTCATTTTAACGTCCTTGATCTCACGTTGCA
>CALNXJ010000079.1:140000-275000 GCA_942486045.1 Pocillopora meandrina
TGAAGCGAACGAAGACGAACAGCGACAGCTTTCGTGGGCCATTTCAAAGAGAAATAGTACACCAACACCCGTGCCGATGGCGAGTAGTTCATCTGGTCCTTGTGCTTCAAATGCAGTAATTCCACACATGATGAGCTCTCAAACGCAGAATCTGATGAATTCCATCACTAACTGCAATGTCACATTCAACCTCAACAACAAGGCCTCGCCTGATAAACCTCGCAAACGACGATTTCATTTCATCGAAAGTGATTCGGACACAGACTGAACAATTCCTTGAACTGTTTTGCCGGACTTTAAACTTTTTGCGCCTTAAAGATGTGAAAATTTCATTTTATTTTATTGTTTTTATCGTAAGCGGTTGTTTTGACCGAACGCACAATGTCACCTGCAGGGTTTGAATAAATTATTTTTACACGTGATGCGCGCGTTTTTCTTCTGCATAATTATGATAAGCTACCTCGTATTTTTTCATGTACATTATTAATACGTAATCACAGGATTTTTCTCGTGCAATTTGGAATAAATAAGCACTTGTAAATTTTTTCAAAGACCACAAATAGCACTCGCCCTACGGGCTCATGTAACCTTGTTAGTCTTTGAAAAAATTAACTCGTGCTTATTTATTCCAAATTGCACTCGAAATCATGTGATTACCTATACAAATAGCATGGCAAAGTGAGATGTTAACAAGAACAAATAAAAAGAGAAAAAAAGTGAAGCTACTTAAGCTAAAAAGGGATAAAGGGACTGCAAAATGTGCTTACTAATTTCTTAATTCTGCGTTGCGTTGTGATGGAAATAGGACCGATGTACGGTAATTTAAAATACAAACAATTTTCCTTACGAGCATCACTCTGAGAAGAATCGGAGGTGAAGTTGTTGTCAAGAAATTTTCTTACAGTCATCGAAAATGTTGTAAGTGTAACCGTTACCATGTTAATTTTCACATCATCTTTTAAGGTCCTCCCTTCGCTCAGAGTATTAGATGTAAAAGCTGTCAAACTCAACCAAGACCTTTCCTCTAATAGGAGGCGATTAAATGAAGCAAGGAAGAGCGCCTGAGTTTTCATGGGCGTTCACTTCCAAATTTCAGCTTCACTTGCGAATCAGTATCAAGGTGATCTGACTCGTAAATACAACACAGTAAATTCTGGATGGGAATAGTCGTGAACGGCCTTCACAGCGGGGTTAACGGTCAATTCGCCACCACACAACTCGCCACCACTGAAAGTCAAATCGCCACCGCTGGCGATTTTCATTTAACGGTTAACATTCCAGAATTGAGAGGCTACCCATAACTTCTGAGTCCCTTTTCCTTTTCGCAATATACTGCTTTACCTTAGCTCTCGTTTAATGTAAGTTTCATACGAAAGGCTACACATATCGAAAAAGGCAAATCGCTACCGATGGTGTTTTGTGGTGCGTTTTTTGGTGGCGGGTATGTTGTGTTGGCAAACTAACAGGATACCCACAGCGGATTAAACCTTTGAATCCAAATATGGTCTGCAGGAAATACGACAGGGTACACATAACGGAAAAGGCAAATCGCCGCCAGTGGCGTTTTGTGGTGTGTTTTTCGGTGGCGAGTATGTTGTGTTGGCGAACTGACTGAGGATACCAACAGCAGACTTCAACCTTTGAATCCAAATTTTATCTGCGGGACTATGACTACTACTAGTTACTTCATCTGCATCACCAATTTTTATGCAACTGCCCCGTACCCGCGCTACTCATTAACGTCAAGCACCGATTGTCAAAAAGGGATTTCACTATATGTAATTATAACAGAGCAGAGTGTTTGAAGTAAATTCACTCCATTTCAGGCCAACATGATTCCTTAGGACTATTCAATCGGAACGAATTTTAGGACAACATGGATATAATCAATCTGCATACATGAAAAATATGATGTGACATGAATTGGTTTCTTTTGCATCGTCATCGAATCTGCTGCACTCAAGGCCACGCTCTTGTTATTAGGAAATGCATGTATTTTCTTATACATCTGGCTTCTTATGACAAAGTCATCTTACCTATCAACTCTTTCACCTAAGAGGTGGTAAAGCCGTAAATAACATCCCTATTCACCTTTGTTAGTTCATGTACTAATGTGAAGGTATTATCCAAATATCTATATCATAAAGAAAGTAGATCCCTGGCCAATGTCATCGCCCCCTCCTCGAGTTTCTCCATGTAAATCGAGGAATTGGAGGAATTTGAAGGGAAGGTAAGATGCCAGTTGCAAATTCTTACAATACTCTGACGGATGAAAACAAAGAAGCAAGAAAAACAAACACGTCAGATATTGGAGATTATCAAAGCCTAGTGTTGCGTTCTGTGAGGATCACTATATTGCTGAATCATGACAATTCATTCTGGACCCAGCTTCGACTTTACGACATGGTACAGGAAGAGCAACCAAAAAAATTTATTCTTCCGGAAAATGCAAACTGCTCGCTTATGGTTGCAGTTTTTATTTAGGGACGCCTTTTAACTATTTTGGGCATATACATCGAAATGCATGCTCATTCCACACTTTGAGTGTTCATTAGCTCACTGCAAATGCAATAACGACAACAATTTTTCCAGTGCTTCCTCAGCTAAAGTTTCTCAGCAATAGATATTTAGAATTTAAACAAAACTTAATTTTTTAGTATAAAGTGCGCAGTTATCCTAATTAAATCATTGTAATGTATATCGATATAAAAAGTAAATGGTCACCAATTAAACTACAGCAACAACTGCTTGCTTTACTACGACTTTTACTTTGCTTTATGGGCTGGGTACTTCCCTTGGTTGTTAGCTGCATAGTAACAGGAACATCAAGTTTTAAAATGTATATTTTCCAAGAGTGTGTAGAAGAAACTGTTTCCGCCTATGGTTATAAGAGTTTCCACAATTCTTGAGCCTAATCCATGCTTGCGTAAAGGATGTTATCATAATGTTGCATGTTGATGAGCTTCTGCAAGGAAAAATAAAGAGATAGTCGATTAGACGACTTCTAAATCAAAAGGTGACTAAGCCTTGCTTAAATTTATTACGAAATATTTCACCTGATGTTGATTTTCCATTGCCTTTAAATCGTTCCTGAGATTCTCAAACATTGGACGATCATCAGGGTTCTCTTGCCAGCAGTCTTGCATTATCTTGTAACTAGATAAAATTTTAAAAAACTTGGGTTTTGATGGTACGAATTTTACTGAAAGGCTCCTCACAACATAGTCTACACAATTACCTAAGCACGAAAGTTGGAACCCCTATGCTTAAGAAGTAGAAAAAAGTAGTGATCAATACATTGATATTTGATTTTTTTTAGGTCTGTAACCATTCTCATAGCTAAAGAGTTATAAAGGTTATGAAAAAATTCGAAACTTTACATATTAATTTCATGAACAATTAAATAAATGAATGCATCTATGGCCTTACAGGGAATCCTCCACGTGCCGTGGCTTAGGCATCCTGTAACCCTGAGTCAGTAAATCTGCCATTTTTCGTCCCTGAATCTTTGGATAAGGAGAGCCACCTAAAACGAGAGGTTAAACACGGAGACAGCGGATCGATCAAAAAGTGCGCTATCCATCTACAATACACTAAAAAACACGATTATCTGACATACCTATGGTGAATATTTCGTAAAGCACAATTCCAAAACTCCATCTAAGTAAAGAAAATGTCACCAGGCTTCATTGTAAGTTCATAAATACAGGTATAATTATATCATAGGCCAAAGATGTTTATATTTGAAATATTTTTTTTCATTCTTCAAAACTGTTTATCACCGTATTAGATCCACTTACACATCACTTTTCGTCGTATATCGTCCGTATAACAGCGCTTCACAAGCTGTCCATTTCACCGGCAGTCTTCCCTATTAAAACATGTTGAAAGGAAATGTTGAAGAGAAAGAGCAATGAATCTTCATTTTTTAATACCCGCAGACTTTCTGGCGATGATGTACTGTGAAAAATTACTGGGAAACAAAGTGACAAGAGATTGAGATAGCATATATCAATACTGATAGATAACGATATTAGCCAAACACGCAACATATCGAGGTATTGAAACCAGAAACCTTTGATTTCTTTTCGTAGAAGTTTTCCTGGCATACGTCTCGTGCCATTCCAAAATCGGTTACCTTACATCGTTCTCGCTCTCCAACCAAGACGTTCCGGGCCGCAAGGTCGCGGTGAATAATCTGTCGAACATTATACAAGGCATTAATGAATCATTAAAAAGCGTCCACGGAATATCATGTCCATCCTCGTCTAATCATTGATTTCGAGCCTTAGAGGACAGGGGCCGTTTTGATATGCGAGATTTAATACTCTCCGAGTTGCGTCCAAGACAAAACACTTTGTTTTGGAAAGATAAACTTAAAATTTTATTATTTTATCAAACTTATATAGAATCTTTCACTGTGTGAATATCATCAACCTTGAAAAATTAAACAGAAACGGCTTTATTAAAAACTGGAGAGCTTTCTTGCAAATCTTTCTGTCTACAAACAGTAACTCAGTTTGCTCTAGTGAATAGCGTTTGAAGATAAAACTTTCTTGTTTGCAACGAGACAAAAGTGACAGATGCAATAGACGCTTTTGATCATTTCAAACAAAAAGCTCTATTTTCGCCGTAACTAAACCACATAGAAAAGATTCCCCAAAATATTGATAAAAGTTCATTTGCATCCAAGTATATTTTATCCACATGAAAATGTTGATGAGAATAGAAATGAATAAAGTATCCCTTACATCGATTGCCACCAAGACGGCAAAGTTATTCGTATACTGAAATCAACTTACATTTTTAGACGACAAATAGTGCATTCCATCAGCCACTTGCCAGGAAAACTTCATCAGTTGCTGGGAAGTCAAACTGGTCTGTGGCTTAATATCCGGGTCCTTGAAGTAATTATCTTCTAATTGTCGGCTCTTTCTCAAATAGCCCAGGAGATCTCCATACGGGACATACTCGATAAGTACAAGCAAAGGATCTAAAAAGATGTTTTTTTCAAGAAACAGAGCACTCGTCTACATTTTCACTTAACAGTGGTAATTACAGCGATGGAAAAACGGAAATAATTTATAATTGTGTCGAGGGTAATCAAATTTCATACCAGGATCCGCGGTAAACCGGATACATAAAATTAAGTTATAGGAATTAAAGGGAGTTCCTAGCGATAACAAGATAATAATAATCTTTTACCAGGTACATATGTAACAAACGTCTTTTTTTAATGCTGTTAGGATCAGCAATGACGAGATTACGTGTAGCAAGAGAGAAAGAAATATGAATTCAGTTAAAGTTCGGGTATTTAATTAAAATTATTACTTTTAATTATTTGTCGAAGTACATAATAATTACTTTAGTTGTCGGAGTGATACAAGCAGAAATAAACTAAGTAGTTTCATAAATTTTATTTTATGTACCTGATTCAGTGACGCATCCCAGCAACCTGATGACGTGAGGGTGAGGCTTGAGTTTCTTCATGACTTCAAGCTCTGACAGCAAATCTTTTCTCTCTGTGTCTGTGGCGTTACCTAAAGCAAAGGACGACTGTACAGTAACAGTTAAGCCTTATCCTGACAAAAACGCTATTAGGACAATGAATAGAGTACCTTTCAGCATTTTTATGGCAACTGTAATTGTCTCCTCTCTTCCTCGAAGGTTTGAAGCCTTTCCCTGAGCGACTTGACCAAAGGCACCTTTTCCAATAACCTTTTCAATCGTTACATTTTGTCTTTCCACTTCCCATGAGCGCGTTCCTGGATGCAGGGGAGCATATTCGTTTATTTCTAGATAACTTCGCGCTGGGCCTGTGGCAGGTTCATTCAGCGATCTAACTTCATTCAGGTCCATGTAATGTCCGGGACCATGATGCACCACGGTGCTCAGGTTCCCACTTCTACTTTCCAGTTCAAATCCCTCGTTCTATTTTTCAGCGAAAAAAAATTTACTCTTAGTCTTATCTGTTTTGTTCCCATACGGATTGGTAACGAGCAAGGAAGAGGTAAATCGTAATTCTTGAGGAAGTCTAATGCGAAATTTCATGAGAGCATTATCTAGTCCATGGTATTGTAGGTATTTTCATTTAAATTCACTCGTTTTACGACCAAAATAAGAAAAGTCATACGCAACCGTAACCTCTGTTATGACAATCGGATAAAATTTTGGAGAATTCTTAAATACTATGATATCATCCACTAGACTTAACCTCCTTTCCGTGAGCACTTGCAAATGAGTACTAAGAAGATTTGACTCGCAAATACAACAGCAATTTCTTAGAATAGTGGTAAAAGGTTGGCAAAGCGCACTTTAATAATACTTTAAGTCCAAATTTAATCTGTGTGGTATACGATAGACTGCTATAAATTCATCTTCCTTTTGTTACTTCTTATGTGTCGCCATTTTTATTGAACTGCCTCACGATATTGAGGTCCCTAGGGCCTAGAAAAAATTGTAGGTATGCGTGCTCTGCTTTATCTTCAAGCATTTAGTGACCAAACAGATATTTGCTGATCATCGCGGAGTAGGTTATTCGAACAAAGTGCACTCCATACTTACAAAGTAAGGCTCACGTGACTCTTTAATGCCTGTATCAAGTCTAAAAGAAAAGTAAAACACTATAAAAGTAGTTTCTAGGAAAATGACAAAACCTCACAAACAAAATATTTCTTTGTTTTTTTTTTGTTTTTTTTTGTTTTGTAACATACCAACTGACACATGTTGGTTTCTCATGCAACGCAACAACATCAAATCTGCTTCACTCAGTTTTTTTTTCTCTCACTGCTGCGTTTTTATTTAACTATATGGCACCAAACAAACTTCTCCTAACGACAGAAACTTCACACAGCTATAAATACGACCAAAGCCTGCTTTCTACCAATCGGATCTACGGATGCTTTATTAACTTTTAATATTAATGACATCTTACCGATCATCTTTCTCACCTAAGTGTGGAAAGAAGGAAAGAAATAATATCAGGTAATATCAAGAGAAAACAGTTGCATTTATTATTTTAAAATTCAAGAAGTCCTAATCAATTATGCTTCACGTATTTTCAGCCTCTTCGCTTGTGAGTATTTCCATTCAGTTATAGTAATATAATATATTGAACGAAAGTAAGCGTAACGCTGCTGGTTGGTGTCATGAATTGAAAGACTTTGCGAGATGATTATACTAAGCTGCAACTTGTCCAACTAATCGCTGTTTTTCCTTTCCTTTCTCTTTCTCAGTTTCCATTCTATTCTTCATCTGAATCTCTCTTTGTCAATCGTCCACAAAATCATAAATCTCGGTTACTAGTATCTCGACATGAGGGGACGCAAGCGGCCTCAACTGTAAGTACTTTTTAGAAATGCAAGGATATTATCCTAGCATTCCTAACATTCCGAGCTGCGCGAGAGTGTCAAAATCCGTGCGTACGTCACAGAAATGTCACTAGACCTCTAGACCTAAAGTACGCCAGATGAGGGCGAATAAACCGTGTGGATATATTTCTCTTTATAATCTACAATGTAACGCAAAGGAACCGGCCGAGGAATAAAGGCACTATTGATTGCATGTGAAACAAAAGCATTAGCTGATGACATTTTGATATCAGGTATTAATTCATTTATCTTCTCATATTTATTCGCCCTCATCTGGTGTACTTTAGGTCTAGTGACATTTCTGACATACGCACGGATTTTGACACTCCCGCGCAGCTCGGAATGTTAAGAATGCTAGGATAATATCCTAGCATTTCTAAAAAGTACTTAAAGTTGAGGCCGCTTGCGTCCCCTCATGCAGGGCATTTACCAACCGCGGATATAGTAATTAACTCAACTTACGTTGTCGCCTTTTCCAGGCAATGAAAATGATAATAATAGTGAGAATCAACGCGAGGACCCCAATAACTGAGCCATAAATAACATCCTTATTCACCTTTGCTGGTTCAGAAGGAACTGGACCAGGAACAGGTACTGAATCTTAAATCAATGACATACATTTCAGAGAAGCAATGCTTACTTAGCTGTTAAGTTAAATTACTTGAATTACTTAGAATGAAACTGATTTAAGCACAGCTATGCAGATGTATCTGCAATCTATAACAGTTAAAGAACTCATAAAATGTCGCTGAAGTTTGCTTTGGCCTTGTAATCAAATAATGCTTTACGGTGCACACCCACTTTTCAAGAACATCACAAAGTTGTTTGTCACACGAGCTTAAATTCAAAAGCATAGCTTCCAGTAGTTACCACCACAGTGGTAATGTATCTGTAGTAAAAATTCGCAGGTCACAGACCCAATCTCCATTAGGTGCACTCGAAATTACCATCGTAGAAATTTTTATACACACCTGGGATAGTTGATCCTACAGAAAAAGTATCTACTTTTAGGTTACCAAGGCTTCCATTGTTAATTGCATCTAGAAGCAATGATTCTACTTCACTTTCTCCAACAGACTCGTTAAATGTGAGCGATATGTCTGCGATAACACTTCCCTCTCTATAAAAAGATGAGAAAAGTAAATCCAAGCATTTTCAAATTTAATGCTTTTTAAAACATTCTTAATTTTTCTGGTTGAGATACTTCTAATCCTACTAAGGAGTATCTCAAACAGAATCATGAAAATTAAAATCAGAGTAAAGTTAGTGCATTTTGTTATCGATGAATGATGATACCTCAGGTGCGTTACATTAATTTCTCTGACGCCGGAACCTTTGAATTCTTCATCCACCTAAAAAGCAACGACATTCAAATCATAAGTCAGTATGACAGAGAAAGGATGAGGATCTATCACAACAAACAGTGGAGATAAGCCTCTTAGCGTACAAAAGTACACAAGGATGTTTTGACTTGTAAATTAAAATTTAGTTAGAGGAAAATGTTTTCATTCTGTACGTAAGAGACTCTTCACTTTATGCTACTTTGGTCTATACATGTCCTTGAAAAGAAAAAGGGGTTTTATTTCCCTGGTGATATTAAGATCAATTGGGTTAACGAAAGCTTTTCTATACAGAGCAAAGAGGGACTAGGATAACTTTCTTCCTTCTGTTCCTTCTGTTTGCGTGATTTAAAAAGAAAAAGAAAAAAAGATAGAAAATACTTGATTTCTTATTGACTTTTTATTTGATTAAGTAGAAAGCACCTTCTTAAAATTATAACACCAATGACTTACCGAACTTTTAATTGTTCCAACAAACAGTTGTGTATATGAGTCAGACAAGTCTGTAAGTTCTTCTATCCACTTTATATTGCTTATTTTAAGGCTGATCATGATAACAATTGCCACTGCATCTTTTGTAGCAAATGAAACAGAAGTGTAGACTTAATTAGCCTAAAGATGTGGCTTGTGACATATCAATATTCATTACCTACTATAAAATAATGCAGCGAAATTATAACAAAGAAAAAGTGGCTCCCTCATACCACACTGGTAATTGGGTTTCTGGTATTTCATATTCCAGTAAAATTCTGACCTATCGGGTAACAATAAGTAACTAGCGAGCTTAAGCTCCTGGATTTTTGTGGGGCATTTACATGGTTCTCCTCCTCCTCAAGTCTTAAATCACTAACGTCTTGTCAACCAATGGGTCCAAAATATATGTCTACCTCGGCTCAACTTACCATTTTCTTTGCAATCTCTTCCTTTTCTACCTTTTGGACACAGGCATAAGTGTTTTCCAAATTCTCTGCACGTTCGTCCATTGGTACATTTAACAAGACAAGGGTTTCCTACACGCAGAAAAGTCATAAGACATTATTGAATAAATGAAATTCCAATGATGTTTTAGGCGAGAGATGCAAAAACCTTACTCCTAGAACTTTTCATACATTTTGTATTTGACAATCCTTTTATTTCAATTTTTGTCAGAAGTGTTTCAAAGTTCAAGATCCTAGCACTAAAAGCTGTATTGCATGTTTTACTTGTCACTTAGAATTGAAATTGCAGATAACATTTCCAACAGTACTTTTAAAAGATTTACTTCCGCGATATCATATCACCGTCGGGAAATCGAGGTCAGGAGAAGGAATTCTTGTCACTGCGCTGAGCATTATTTTATCATAGCAAATGTTGTTTTTCATCGTGGCTTTATAGATTTAAAGGTTTGATCGTTGGTCTCACGACATGTGTCAGGCTAATCAATCGTGTATTGATCGCGACGCTTCGACTGTTTTACTGCTACTCAGGCGAGAAGATTGAAATTTAGCGTGCAACAGGAGGGCGTTCTTTACAAAATCACCCGTAAATGGGGCAAAAGAATACATAGGAGAAACAGGTAGAGAGAATTAAATAGCATGCAAGAGATATACAGCTTGCTTGCTCTAAGAATTGGGCGGCTTTTTAGAACACGCCGTTGAAGCAGGACCTGTTCCTGTTTGGGACCAGGTTAGGTTTTATTGATCATGATTCTCACTGTTACACACGTAGGATTAAAGAAGCCATCCACATAAGACTTCATTCTAATAGCATCAATGGAGATGACGAAATCGAAATTCCTGATTGGATGGCATGGATGCGTACGATCAAAAAGCATAAAAGCCGATCAGTTGCAAAGCCGACCTATGAGGGAATAACATCTAACAGTCAGAATAATAATGAGTATTGAAATGACCAGTAAAAGCGCGCCAAAGCATACCAATAACAAATTAAGGTGCTATCACATAATGAAGAGTTATCACTAGGAAGAAAAATTGCCAATCATGAAGAACATGGCGAAAAGGATGATTTCCAATACAGATTCATTAACATGGTATGAAACTATGAACCCATAACTGTAAAGGTACAGTATATACTGTACGATAGTAAGGTTACGTGTACCGGGCAACTTGAACTGGACATGGATGCTTGCGGTCTTTGTTGCGTTACCACACTCATTGCTGGCTTCACATTTGTATTCACCAGCTTGACTTCTGTTAATGCTTGTAACCTCCAACACTTTACCATTGTGACGCTGGCCATTAGGTGTCACCCAAGACACCACTGAGGGAGGCATTCCAGATACACGACACCACAGGGTCACATTGTCACCTTCAGTTGCATTCTGGTCTTGAATTGCAGGTATGGATGAAGGCACTTAGATATGAAAAAAAAAAAAAGAGAATTATATACAGTGTATTTCTAGAGGTGTAGTGTTCAACCACAGTCAAACACAGATCGGATAAGTCCTGATCTTATTTCAAGCTGCACAAAATTTACGTCATGATCTAAATTGTAACTCTCTCTTCTCTCTATAACTTCATTTAAGAATTCAGTAAATCTAGCAAATGGGTTTATAAATGCAGTCATCAACTACGTAGGCTACATATATGTTATTTGCCGGCTAAGAGGTCCGTATGGTGAAAAACTGTGACCGACGTCTTGAAAATACTGCCCGTAGCCGTAGTCTGAGGGCAGCATTTCAAGACCGAGGTCACAGTTTTTCACCATACGGACCGACCCTCAGCCGGTAAATATATATTTTTTTTAAACTTGACGAAATTCTTTCCGAAAGAACCCGAATGATTTAGGGCTGTAAATACGGCAAGATCTTTCATAAACTGAACAATTTTTGAACGAGTAAATGGTAGTTAAAATAGAGGTGATGCAAATTAAAGAGAGATGCCTCACCGAAAAATTTTTATTTCCGTAACGACGAAGGTGATTTAAAAGGCCTCCAAACAAAATTTAAAACATTATTTTTACAAGTATCTGTCGCAATCTGACACCTGTCAACTAGGGAGCGCGTAAAAAAAAAAAAAGCGAAAAGAAAATTTGAAAAACAACGGAACTAGTTTGGCAATGATCTAACGGAAAGTATTATTCACTCTCATCGACGATTCATTCATGTACGAACATTTACCTCTGTTCATTAAGTAAACGGCGAGGAAAGTAATTGTGAGTAAATTCAAATTTTTTATTTTAAAGTTGTGAGAGTTTGTTCGTTGGTTTGCTGCAATGGCGTGTGTAAATCTGGTCTTTCCTCCACAAAAAATAAATTCGAATGGCACACTCCAACGAAACACACGGGGATTCAATGCGGCCTTCGCCCATTAAATTCCTTTAGTTTCTGTTGTGCAATTTACAGTACAAATGTCTAAATTGAACGGACTTGGGAAGACTCACCGAGAGTGTATATTTGTTGTAGAACTTAAGTTAAAACTTCGCTCGCTCTTTCACTGCGAACAAATCGTTTAAGAAAATTCCGATATTAAATGAATGAAAGCTCCATCGTTCAGTTTAACTGTAACCAAATACTTCACGTTCACGTTCTTCATGGACCGAGAACAAGAAATATTATTATTTTAGCATGCTTTGGTCCCACACACTAAATGGCGCAAAAAATGGATGAAAATCATTCTTTTTGATGAGCAAAATTTGATCAAAGGACTCTAGGTGACGTAGCTACACTAGAATGTATTAAAATAAGCGCAAGTAACAAGGTGATACCGGATCTGAGCTTGGCTGATATTATAACTACTGTTGAAAACTTGACACTTGATAAGGTGAATAACTTTGTACCCAGGCAACTGCATTCCTCACAGAAGACTGGCAGGGCGTATTTTGAAAAGAAGACCGGCAGGGTGCATTCAAAATATCGAAAGTGAGTGTATCATGAGACAAAAGGTAATGATTTTTTATTTTTTTACAGCTACAAAAGTGGTCCAGTTAGTATGAAAATGGGATGGAAATTATCTAAAAGGTCCGGAAAACACATGAAACATTTCTTAAAGAACAGATTACTGCCATAAAATTCACAGCAAGTGTTTTTAAATCTAGAGCATTGACATAGTTTAATACGAAGAGCAAGGCTTACCATTAAGAGTAACACTAACATCCGTACTAGCTGCTATTCCCAAACTGTTCTTAGCCACACATTTGTAGAAGAACACTCCTTCACTTGCCAATGTTTCGCTCCACATCCCTGAAAGGCTGACGTCTATAGCGGTGTCATTCTTAAACAGGTGGTATGACGTTACTGCTGGCTTAGCATCGGCTGAGCAGTTAAAGGTGATAGTATCACCCTGACATGCTTTGTAGTCGATCACAGAAGTTGTAAATAGCACATTCTCTGGTTGGTCTACGAGAGTTACAAAAAGATTACAATCATGAAATTAACATGGTTTGATGCTACTCTGGCTTAAAGATTTAATGAGTGTAACGGAGAAGTTACATGTACAACGATTTGAAGGAGCGTGGGCTGACTTGATATGCTAGGCTTCCAAACAATGGTGCTGGTGGTAACGTCGACTGGTGGTGATAATTTTTGACTTATCCAACCCAATTTTATGGTTGGTTAGGCATGTGTGCTCCGACAAAGCTGAATTTTTTTTTTTTTGCAAAAAAAGACCAGTTTTTGATGCTCTTTCATACGTGTACCTAACTGACGTTTGGTCAATCCGATATACTCGTGATCAACTGGCATCAATTCTACCCACGCTCCTTTAAATTGTGATGAAGGCGGCTTACTAACTGACGCCTATTTACACCTCGTCAAAAGAAAGGGAAGCTCCTTAGTGAGCATGTAAACGGAACTCTTGCTGCAGCGATTAGATCACCCCTGATGAAGACATTAAACACGAGTGTCAAAACGTGAGGTCTATGAATTGTAACTTCTCAGTTAAATTCATTATATCTTCAAACCAGAGTAGCATCAAACACCTGGCTGCCATGTTAACTTTGATATATCATATTAATGTAAAATTCCATTAATCCCAACTTGACACATGTTGGACTCATAAAACTATGAATGTTCATCATCAACTTTTCTTTACATCTTTGTACACGCGTCAAGGAAAAGTAATGAACAGGTGGCCTCATAAGAAAACCTCTTAGTGACTAATTTAGTTTCAAAACTTTAATACCCACAAGCATTCACCATTTGTAAATTCAATCTATAGATAATTACTTACACTGCACATCAATAGTTGCCATCTCTGTTGCATTGCCACACTCATTGCTGGCTTCACATTTGTATTTCCCAGCTTCAGTCCTGTTAATGTGGGTAACCTCCAACATATGTCCATAATGACGCTGACCACCAAGCTTAATCCAAGACACCTTTGGTTGAGGCATTCCAGATGCAGTACATGTCAAACTTAAATTGTCACCTTCGGTTACATTCTGATCTCGAATTGATTCTATATTTGAAGGCACTGAGGAAAAATACAAAATTAAATACTGTACCCAAACCTTTAGTCAGTAAATAAATATTTGTGTGAGCATTTCATTCATTAAACTTTACATTTATCGAACAAATTTACACCGAGATCTTAAAATACATGTATAGTCGCCGTTGCTGAGGTCACTTGTAACAATCTGGTTGAATGATTGTATCCATGAGGTTTCATAAATTTTGTCTCTTTTGGTCCAAAGCACTCATTGGAATGAAAAACAACTTAATTGGTATCATTGTTTTTTTAGATTGCTCAATTGAATGATTGTATCTGAGGCATCCGTCATTTTTGCATTCTTTGGTCCAAAGCAATTATCGTGAATGAAAACAATTTAATTGGTTTGATAGCTTTTTCAGGATGTCCCATTTATTTGATTAGGTGACTCGGGTAGCCATGGTGGAGCTAAATGTACGGAAATACGCACTACTAACAAGGGAAAGGATTTGACATCACATACTTTTTTTCCTTTTAATCAGGATCATTTGACAAGGACTAAGGCAATTCCCAAACGCGCTTATCCATATCTCTAAAAGCCCACTCCTCACTTTACACTGTATATGTTTTCAGTACACACTCACATAAACTAATTTATTCCACTATGTACAACGGCTAACCCGATTGTGTACATGAGTAAGCGTATGTAAGAGAACAGCTTCACAGCTTCAGTATATTGCAAAGTTAACTTTTTTCTATCAAACTCGTTTGACAAGAAAACAGATCATGTTCAAACGCTTTCCGCTCCTTATCACATCTTTAAAATTCCCACTCCTCGCTTGACTCTTTAAGAGTCCTCAGTATACAAACGAGCGAGTTTGTTCTAATATGCAGCGCAGCTAACAGCATGATGTAAAGTAATAAATCTGTGCAGAGAAAAAAGACTCACAACTTAACTAATCTGCAAAGTTAAGAGCTTACCATTCACTGTGACCATAACAAATGAACTGACTTCTGATCCTAAAGAGTTGTTGGCCATACATCTATACGTGAACACTCCTCTATTTGACACGTTCCTTGTCCACATTCCTGAAGGGTTTGTGTCCAAGATAGCAGTGTCATTCTCAAACAGCTGGTATGACGTCACTGATGGACTAGCATCAGCTGAGCAGTTAAAACCGATCATATCGCCCTTACATGCTTTGTTATCCATGACAGATGTTGTCAATTGCACATTCTCTGGTCTGTCTACAAGAGTTACACACAAATTTTGTCAAATATTGTAGGTTGTAGAAAGCTCACTGCAGTCCTTTTTTTATTATTTATATCTAAATTTGTATGGGCGCCAACAAAGTAATGAATAGAACAACATACTTTACAGCTCTGTATGATTTAAAACATTGAGTCGGTATTTAAATTTACATAAATCAGTGTAAAAATAAAACAAAAATTATGGGATAATTTTATAAAGTAGCAGAACAAGACTAAACATAATACGATAAAAGTCGTAAGATGAAGAGATTACTTTAAGATGATCCTTTGGTGTTTACATAAGAGAGGTCTGACTGTATTACAAATTACATGACTTAATCTGTGTAAAATTACCGATACCTTAATCCCAATTCATACAAAATCTGCATATGTACATTAAACATGTAATAATAGCCATCGTCAGAGTATGGAGTTACAAAACATGCAGATCAACGTAACTTTTAATGAAAAGGAACCTTCAAACTTACGTAGCACAATAATGTTTGCTGTCTCTGTTGCATTGCCACATTCATTACTGGCTTCACATTTGTATTCACCAGCTTGAGTCCTGTTAATGTTTGTAACCTTCAACTTGTATCCACTAACACGTTTACTATCAGGTGTTACCCAAGACACCATTGGTGGAGGAATTCCAGATACATTACACATAAGAGTTACATCGTGACCTTCAGTTACATTCTGATCTTGTGTTATTTGAATAATAGAAGAAGAAACTGCAAAATTTGAAAATGAGTACGGATGTAAGTAACAGCCGGCCACTGGCTCGCGGCCTTAAGCACATAGATCATAGCTTCCCTAATATAAATGTGCTTTTAGCCCTCCTCAACTCGATTGCCTTTTACAAATAAGAGCATAAGATTATGCATATATACACTCGATTGCAAAAACGTTGACACCCCAAAAGATGTTACCAACGAGCGATGAGACACAGCGGCTTTATAGATAAAATGTACGTGATAACCTTATTTACATAGCTGCATGTGGCAAATGATAGAAGCCGCCACCTTTTCATGAAAGACACGAATGATCATCAACAGTTTTGCAATGAGTTATGGGATGCCACTGAGCCAAAATTTCTAATAAGGCCGTTGAGTCTCATAACTCATGGATACTGCTTTTCAATTGTCAAAGTTTTTTTATAATCGAGTGTTTGTACACTCATGTAAATACTGTTTTTATGGGCGCAGTTTTTCAAATTGTTCTCAAACAAACATAATTTGGACTTTTTTGCTTACCATTCACGGTAACAGTAACACCCATGCTGTATTCCACTCCTAGAGAGGTATTGGCCACACATTTGTAAACAAAAATCCCTTCACTTTCCAAAATCTTCCACCACATCCCCGAGGCACTTGTGTTTAAAATGGCAGTTTCGTTCTCAAACAGCTGGTATGACGTCACTCCTGGATTAGCATTAGCTGAGCAATTAAAGCCGACGACTTTTCCCGTACATGCTTTGTCGTTCATGGTAGAACTTATTAACTGGACATTCTCAGGTTTGTCTGGGGACAAAAGACACAATTTGTAAATACAATTTCATTGGCCTTCGTAAGTTACATTTTACAAAGTAGCCAAGGAGTCTCTCTCTTTACCTGGCTGATGCCGAAGTTACGAATAAACAAGCCTCTCTAGCGAAAATGTTACAGAGAAGCAAATCGATATACTGTGACAAAGAAATACAAGAAACAGCATATAACAAAGTATAATTTATGCATGTACTTACACTGCACATCAATATTTGCTGTCTCTGTTGCATTGCCACACTCATTACTGGCTTCACATTTGTATTCACCAGCTTGACTCCTGTTAATGTGTGTAACCTCCAACATGTGTCCATTGTGACGCTGACCACCGGGCTTAATCCAAGATACTGTTGGTGTGGGGACTCCAGATACTTGACTTGACAGAGTCACATTGTGACCTTCAGTTATATTCTGATCTTGTGTTATTTGGGTGATCGAAGATGGTACTGTAAAAGAAAAGGGAAAATGTGGAAGGATGTTAAAAGTAGTCAGTGACCAGCTTGTACACTTTGACACCTGCATCAGTTCATTCCCAACATATAATGTACGTGTGATTCCCTTCGACTTAATTGTTAACTACAAACATCGAGGTAATTAAGATCATGCAAGTATCCACCAGATGGATAAATTGTAGAAACCTAAAAAACATTAGCGATTAATTATGAGACCCAACAGTATTATGCGTGCACATTTCCATAGTAACCACGATAAGTAGAGTAAGTAAGTAAGTAAAGTAGAGTAAGTTAGTAAGTAAGTAACTTTATTTCAACTCGGGTTGACGAGGCTGATTAGGCCCCAAGCAGTACATGCTAATATGCCGAGAAAAGTAAAATAAACCAACGCAAAATTGAAAAAATGACAAATGGCTAACTTTCTAATTACTTTAAGTAAGTAAACAATCTTAACTCTTAAAAATTAAAACAGTGAGTAGATCTTGTTAGACTATACATTACAAATGTAGCTCTCTTACAGAATTCCTAAATTCCTAGAACTGTCGTTGAGCGTAGTTCATCCGGTAAGGAATTCCACACTTTGGCACCAAATAGAGATGTAGACTTTGAGCCAAAGTTTGAAGTATTCTTACGTGGGATGAGGAGCTTGTTGGCGCCTCTTAAGTTTTTCACATTATTTCGTACGATAAACAAGTCGCATATATATTCCGGTGACATGCCATTTACAGCTTTAAAAATCAGCACAGCAATTTCCGGTAGTCGTCAATTCGACAAAGTTAAACCGTAGTTATCATTGCCATAAAGGGGCACCCGTTTGTTGTAGACACACTTAGAGCTCTCGCATTAAGCCTTTCCAGCTTCTGATTATCAGAACCTTTACAGTTGAGCCAAATAGCAGAACAGTAAGTGAAGTAAGACATCATGTAAGAGTTGTAGAGGCACATTTTCGAGGAGATTGATGGCATGTTCTCTAGTCTGATCAAAACGTCTGACTGCTTTCCAACTTTCTTATTAACCTTGGCAACGTGTTTGCTCAAATTTAGCGAGTTATCGATAGTTACACCTAAAAGATGCAAATGGTCTACGATTGTTACCTGCACATCATTGACACTAAAGGAAAGATCACTAAGAGAGCTTTTTGGAAGAATAATACATTTACATTTCTCGGGGCCGAGCACTAGCTTATTATCATCAAACCAATGACTCGCGACAGCGAGATCGCCATCGATTACGGACTTTACCACCTCAGGATCGCGATCGCTAACAAAAAACTTAGTTATCATCGGCGTAGTTGGACAAATCAGCACGATTAATAAAATAGAACAGATAGTTAAGAAAAATATTAAAAAGGAGGGGCCCTGAAACCGATCCCTAGGCTACACCCTTGGAGAAAACAACAACCTCCGAAGTAATATCTTCTATCCTCACGCGCTGGGACGTGTCTCTAAGGTAACTGTGTAAGAGGGCCAGGCTAAGTGGAAAAACGCCATGGGCAGCCAGCTTGGCAAGGACGGGGTCGCGCGATATCTTATCATAAGCTTTACTTAGATCCACAGAGACTGCGCCAACAAAACATTTGTTTTCGAGAGCATTCCTCCAGTCCTCAATCAAACTTAGAGGTACTCCCTCACAGCTGTAATTCCTTCTATACGCAGACAGGAACGGTGACAATATCGATCTAAAATAATCAGAGAGTTGGCGTGCTAGACACTTCTAAAAAACTTTATCCAGAGTAACTAGAATCGACGCTGGCCGGTAGTAAGATTTATTACGAGGATTGTCCTTTTTGAAGATGGGGCAGATTTCAACAAGCTTCCAACCAGCAGGCACAAAGTCAGAGTCAATGATCTTGTTGATAAGAACACATAGCGGATAGGCAAGAGCATCACCACCATCCCGCTATATTCTTGGCGGTATCTTGCCTTTTTCGATCAAGCGACCTAAGTATAAATTCGACTTCAAGTGGACTTAGAGAACGAAACTGAAAAGCTTCTCTCGCAGAGCAGTGTGTCTGTATGGCCGAGATACTTGGACGACTGGAGTTATCATTTTAACGCCCATGACTATCGATATCCTTCGGAAAGGATGAAAAATGTGCACTGAAAATTTGTGCAATTTCCAGTTTATTGACAATAAGACTGTCACCCTCTTTAAGATGGATGGAATCCCGGCTGATGTTTTTCTTTGAGTGCATGAAAGGCTTGACCGTTTGCCAAAATTTTTTGGGTTTACATTTGGCGTTTACGGCGGTGGTACGAAAATAGTCGGATACAGCCTTATGTCTCAATGAAGATGTGAGGTTTCGCTAGGTCTTGTATCTGTCCCAATCCAGCCGGTGCTTAAACTCGTTGTAAAGGCGCTTTAATTTATTGCGTTTCCTAATTGCCTCAAGTAACTCAGGTGTCCTAAATGGCACGTGTTCACGATTTTCTGTTTTACGTTTAATTGACGCGCGGTCGTTAAGAACATCACATAACTATTAACTCCAAGCCCAGTAGATGTCATCAATGTCTTCAATGCGACGTCAAATGGAGTCGAATGCAAGTCTTTGCGAAATCGCTTGGGATCGTAATTCTTAAAAAACGTCTTTCGACGGTTATAGGACAAGACCTAGGACAGTGTGACCTGCTGACAGCATAGACCAGGTGATAGTCACTTAAGCCCAAATCGAAAATGCTAAACGTTAAAAAAGACCGAGGTCTATTTGTCAGGATCACGTCAATAAGAGAACTAGACGTTGCAGTCACTCTAGTAGGCTCCCTGATCAAGTTGGTCGAGTTGTATTCATTCATTGAGTCCCGTAAGGTTCTTCCCTCCCTAAATCCCTTGTTCGGATGGGATATATCACAATTTAAATCACGTACGATTGCTAAGTTGTCATAACGCTTAGAGCCGTGAAAAGCATGGAGTTAAACTCCGTTCCCACAGATTTTTAGTTACATTTGGTGGCTCATACGTGTACAGAAACAGTGTCCATTTTGATGACCTCCCGGACTGTACTAGCAGAACAATAGATTCGATGTAATTGCCTTCCAAATGATTAATTCTTCGTGTAATAGGCCTCTTCTAATATAAACTATGAGACTTCCTCCAAATCGATTACGATCTTTACAGAACATCTTGTACCCTTTGATACAGAACTGTGAACTGGGGAAAGCTCCGTCTATCTTTGTCTCAGCAAGTATAAAAACATCAAAAACACCCTTGAGTATCATTGACTTCACTTTGAATCATTTAAAGCTAGCCACAAAATTCATATTTAGATATGCGATTCTTAAATTGCAGGATAAAGCGTTTTAAAATCGCACTGAGGTCAGAGACTTGCGCACTTAGAGCAACAGGAGATTCCTTCACATTACTAATGTCAGGAGCGTCAACTCTAACCTCTACATCGTCAAAAACATCAGAAAAAGGAAGCTCTTTCAAAAGTTGACAACTAAGGCACAGATGAATTGAGCCAGAGAGTGACAGGGAAAGACCTGAGCAAGACTTGAGTTGACTTGATGTTGCTTGGAGCGACTCTATGATTGTTAGTTAGCGTTTTGAAACGCACGGTGCGGTTTACTGAAGGTTTCTGCTTTTGCGAGGTCGAGGATTAGGACTGACGTCGCTGCTTCTTTGCAGTCTCTCTAATTGAAACGGCCAATTGAAAAGTAGCCTTGATTGTGTGTCTATGCCTAGTAACTAGATAATTTGTCCTACGGCAGGTGGTGAAACCAAAGAGCCGGATAGCGATGAAGCGTGATATGGTTAAAATTCGTCCTTGCCATGTGCTATCGGTGTTGAAACAACCCTCCGAGTCGCCCTGAGACGTTAACTGATAACTTGGCGAAAATTGAATATCGTTAGGTAGAGTCACGACGCCAGAAAGAAAAAAAAACGAAATAAAAATGGAGGCCGAAGATAACACACGATTATTCACCATAACGGTCAGCGGTTACAATGCTACATGTGGTAGATGTTTGAGGCCAACAACCCTTTCCTGAGAGAAAAGGCTTATCATAAACAGCAATTTACTATGAATATTATAATGGGATGCAACTTTGCAAACATTTCCCATAAAGTTTAAGTTCACATGTAGTCTCATCATTCATGAATCATCCTCCTTAGGTGTTCATGTTTTTCTACAACAGAGAGTGTGTACACTCATGAACGTGCGCTGCATGTGTGTATGGCTTATGGGAAGGTTTAAACTAGCACTAGTTTGGGTTAACATCTATCTATCTATCTAATATCTATTGCTCTAACGAAGGGCTAACGCTCGAAACGTCAGCTTTTTTACCCTTTTTCAACTTTCTACGTTTTCAGCTCAGTTGTTAACATTAAATTACCTGCTATACTCTCCCACCGACGCAGCACCACAGTTTCTTTAGAAACTTACCCCCTTTACTAGTTTGGGTTAGTTTGCTTACCATTCGCAGCGACAGTAACACTCATGCTGTATTCTGATCCTATAGAGTTATTGGTCACGCATTTGTAGACAAACACTCCTGCACTTTCCAAAGTCTTTCTCCACATCCCCGAGGCACTTGTGTTTAAAATGGCAGTTTCGTTCTCAAAGAGCTGGTATGACGTCACTCCTGGATTAGCGTAAACAGAGCAGTTAAAGCTGATGACTTCTCCCGTACATGCTTTGTCGTCCATGGCAGAACTCATTAAGTGAACATTCTCTGGTTTGTCTAGGATAGAAGGAAGAAACAATTAGGTGTCACTCAGAGTTCTTCAAAATCGTTGGGGAAAATGTTTTATCACATACACTGCAGATTTTTTCAACCATTTCGAGCCCTTGGGAAAGCTGTAAATTTACAATAACTTTTACGTGTTTGATATTGCCAATCAGCTGCCAATACATCACTTGCCTTTCGCCCCATTCTCTCAGGTAATTAAATAACTGACAAAGCATTCATAATTCTCAATCCAAGGTTGTGCCTCGAATTTTTTTAATTATGGTTGCTAACCAAACTGAGATGTTAAGATAAGAAACAAAATACTGCATGGCTTCTTATGGTTATTAAAATTTTTCTTCTCATTTGGACCTCGATATATCAAGTTAAACACTTCAAAAGAAATTCTAAATCTAGTGTTATTCTCTACTCAATTTCCAATGTAGAAAAACAATGCAGCCTCCCAAGTGTTTCTTACTCTTTATTAATTTCAAAACAAGCTTAACAAAAGTGAGAGGAATACCTCACAGCTCGGGAATCTAGCAACTCACACTTAGCAAGGAATGGAAAGTGGGCTACAAGATGAACACTCTAGACCTTAATACATATTTTTACTTGATGATTATTAAATAAATAATAATAATAATCACTTACAGAGCACAGTGAGGAAAGTGCTGGCAAAGCTATTTCCACAGTCATTTGTAGCTTCACATTTGTATTCACCAGCATTTTTCCTGCTGATGTTTGTAAGATAACGCACGACTCCACTAGACTGACTACGGCTGCTTACTTCTGTCCATGTTACAGTCAGCACAGGACCTCCAGAAACATTACAGGTTAAATTCCTGTTTTCACCCTCAATCACTGTGATGTTCTCCAATGGATAAACTATAGAGGGCACTGAGCAGAAAAAAAGATAACAAAAGATTACAAGTGTAAAACTACATGTTTATGAACCTAGACACTCGTCAAATTTTCATTTTTCTTAATGCATTTGCATAACCCAAAAGCATTCCTATTATAAATAAGGAGATTGTACTGTTTTAGCTCGTCTCATAAGCAGAAAGTTATTCTTTATGGATTCACGGTTAGTACTTTTACTTGTACATCATTAGATCCAGTAAAAAACAGAGAAATGAATTCAAAGTAAATGTAATATCAAAATTTGTGCCTATGACTTTTGAGATAACATGTAATTTTTCCAAGGACTAAGACATGTTTTAATTTCTCTTTCCTTCATCAGGGTTTTCAGTAAGTACTGGCTTCCAGCTAAATATACTGGCTAAGAAAAATGTGACTTCTAGTAAGTCATGTACAAGCGCTGAGATTGGGAAAGCTGTGCGCTATGGGAATATAGCATGCAAATAGAGGAAATGGCATATAATTAAGAAAAACCACTAAAACAGGGCCTAAGCTGCGCCCGAGTTATCGTGAGTGAAAATAAATGTATCTTTTGGACTAAAATTTCAACAAAAATCACCAATAGGGCACTTCCGACTTCTCGCGGTTCAATGATCTAGAGCCAAAATTACCGCGCAAAAACGAGGCTAAGTGTGAAGTCGCTCTCATCCGTGTTTATAATTAAGTACCGCGGTGGTGAAAATGAGAGAAAATTTGTCAAAATTCATTGTGGGAGGGTGAAAAATTATTTGTGTGAGAGAGGCACTCAGCTAAGTAATGGCAGCAAAGGGAAAAAAAGAGAACTTTTCGATTTATGCCAGAAAGCTGCAACAATGAAGCAGATCAAAATAGCCTTCTGCCAAAGAATACAAAAGGCTGTTCAAGGAGAAATTAAAAACAAGTGAGGGCAAATTTCCAGTCCAAAAAATTTTTATTTCTTGGACTTACCATCTCCCATTTCTCTCTCATTTTAACCACTACTGCGCTTCATTCTTTACACAGTTGACTTCACACTTAGCCTCGTCCTCGCCCCGTAATTTCGGCACCAGATCACTGAACGGCAAGAACTCAGATGTAGCAACCACCAGATAAAGAAAAAGAAGAACATGAAAAATTTCTTGATTGTTGGTCCAATTCTCTTTTCCTCTCCTACAGTTCCATAATTAAAGTCTAACCATTAACTTTGCATTTGGAAGTTTGGTGATGAACTTTAAAGTGAGCCGAGACGTTATTTTCAATATGGAAGTTTTTGCATATAAATATTTCAGCTCACTTCGAATGAGAGACGTTTCTCAGCTGAGCGATACACTGAGATTCTTCACTCTCTTTCCCTTAATCGACCAGCAAGCATACTTGTCAATTTGGCAAATAAAAGTGTTGCACACGTACAGTATCATTAGACTCACTAGAATTTCATGTAGCATAATATGGAATGTGAATGGGGTGACCATATTTTTTTCCTTTTTTAATGACGACCATTTTTCAATTAGAGCCCTGAATAGGATGGAGTCTAGACAGTCATCTATTTACAGTTAAAGAAACAGGATTGTTTCAACAGAGTAAGAATACAAAAGCCTTCATAAGACAAAACTGTAAAGTGCAGTGATTGCTCTCCACCTGAAGTGGACAGGTGTTGAGTTTTTTTACTTACATGTGACACCTACATGTACTGATGTTAAACTATATTTTCATTATAATGTAAACTACAAGAACCTGTGGAACTAATACACAATATCAAAAACAACCTCACCAACAAAAACACCCATGTGTCGTTGACACTTGAAGTTAAATACGCAATACACAACATTACGGGGAAAATGGTATTAAAGCATCAGCCCCTACACCAATATTCATTTACGATATGTAGGCTGATGGCTGTAACAGGTAACAACTACCTTCTAACACTGTACCTTTTACTGTAACATTTACAGTCTTCTCAGCTGTACCAACAGTGTTATTAGCCACACATCTGTAGCTTAAGTCTCCTCCTCTTAAATCTTTTCTTATCCATACCCCAGCTGAGCTGTTTCCATCATTAACTGATCTTTCATTCTCAAATAGTTGATAAGTATGCACTGCAGGTTTACCATCTGCTGAGCAGGTGATACTGATAGCATCACCTTTACAAACAACCGAGTCATTCACCATTAACTTGACATTCTCTGGTATATCTAAAGAGAGGAAAACAACAATATTTGATCATGCATCGGTATCAGAGCATGTGACGTTGTACATCATGTCGCAAGAGCCAAACATTTTTCAGTCTAGTGCAGTGCCATAGATGACTAATTTCTTCTCCTTTCCTTTCTTTTTTCCCTTTTTTTTTTTTTATTCTGACTTGCAGCTTTTTTAAATATCATTTATTCTCCCTGAATCTAACAAAAGCCTATGCTGAGCTGTATGGCTTTTTAAGGCCCTGCTCGCATCATCACAACGTATTTCAATAAAAGGGCCCACATGACTATACCACTCATACAAAAGCAAATCTTTACTTATATTTTTTGTTTGTGGTTGATTTACACTTTTTTTCCATTTTGGAGTTTTATTTTGCATTATTTTTACCTACTATGACAATTAATCCTACATTCTATGACAAATAAAAACCAACCACAGGTATAATATACAGTTATCTACTTACAATTAACTTCTACTTTCACTGTGCGATTTGGTGCAGTTCCTATTCCATTATATGCTGTACAACGATATTTTCCTCTGTTATTTCTGTTGGTTCCAAGGACAAATTGATTCCCAGTTCCCAGTACACCACTGTCACTGCCATGAGCATATACTTTGGTCCAGGTGATGTTTGGTGTTGGTTCACCATCTGCGATACACTCTAATGTAACACTTGGGTCACCTTCCACAACAACTACATCACTACTAAAGCTATTGAATTCTGGTGGATCTGTTCAAGAATTAAAGACAAACAAACATCTTTGCACACTATCCGCGATATACCTCAATGTGGCACTTGGGCCACCTTCAACAACAACTACATCTCTACTGATTAAATTGAACTTTAGTGGATCTGTTCAGGAGCGACAGCAGTGATAAATTGTCCCAAATTCAAAATTTGTAAAATTGAACCAATCTTCCCCAAAACTCAGATAATAAAATCATAGTCGAAAATTATACCAAAAAGTCAAGAAGCTATGCTAACGCATTATTATGTCGTCTGAATGGTCGCCATCCTAAATATCTGAACAATTACCGCTTTTAATTCCTTGATCTTTGCAATTGTACTAATTGCAGGTTATTCGCGTATAAGACTGGGGTTTGTGCTGCTGTAAGAATTCTAGGTTGACTATGATAAAGACAGTACTTCCGTGAGGGGTAAGGCGAGGAAAAAGATTTCCTTGAATTCACACTCTCTTTTCTTGAATCTGCTCTTTCAAGCACGATTACACGAAATTACACAAAAAAACAGCTTCCTAAATATTGACGTTTTTCTCATTTGAACACTGTTCCACATCGAATTAAGGGAGTAAGTTTCTAAAGAAACGGTGGTGTTGCGTCGGTGGGAGAGATTAACAGGGAAATTTTGTGTTATCAACTGAGTTGAAAAAAGGGAAAGGGTGCAAACAGCCATATGCTGTTTAGAATGATTAAGGAGATTAAAGCGACTGATTTGGATGTGTCCTTGTCGTTTATTTCTACGTCGGGAAGGTATTCTCGGAATCGGTAACCTAGTCGTCTTCCTGTTTCACCAATTTATAACTTATTGCAATAAGTGCAAGTTATCCAGTTTATAACATTGGCCGAGGTGCACGTAAAGTTAAAAGTGATCTTAATGGATCTCTTGGGTCCCGACAATTCCTCTACGTTATGGAAAAAAAGGACAAGTTTTGAACGAGCGTGAACGAGCTTAATTGAAGTTCCAGATTGATCATCGGTTTGAAATGAACTTATGACCAAAAAGTTGCCTATGTTTTCGTCAAGTTTGAATGAAATTAGTGGAGATTGCGAAAAGATAGCATATCAGTGCTATATTCCTAAGCTACCCGGGAAACAGCAGCAGTTTGAAATGTTGTCCAATACACCCAAACTGAATGCGATGGACGAAGGCCATGAACAACCAGACTCACCGGAAGTCAGTTCGTGAGAGACTTATTAAATATACAGCAAAGTATAAAGTCGCGGACCGGGTGGAAATACATGTAGGCAAACGGCAAGACTCCATCAGATCCGATGGAGACGGGCTGCCGTGGCAAGAGTATATCGGCGTGTTAGTTCACGAGAGACTTAGGAAATATACCGCAAAGTAAAGTAGTCATAGTGGTGGAAAATGTCGGCAAACGGACTACATCGGATCCGATGGAGACGGATTGCCGTGGCAAGAATCCATCGGACTCGCCGCGTGTCAGTTCGCGATAGTCTTAGAAAATTTACAGCAAGGTAGAACAGAGGAGGTGGTGGAAAATGTCAGCTAACGGACTCCATCGGATCCGACGGAGACGGGTCGCCGTGGAAAGAGTCCAACGGACTCGCCGCATTTCATTGCGCAAGAGACTTACAGACTTGCTCAGAGAAGGAGGTGGAAAATGTCGGCGAACGGACTCCATCGGATCCGATGGAGATGAGTTGTTTTGATAAGACCTCATCGGACGCGCCGCTTGTCAGCTTGCGAGACACTTAGAAAATATTATGGCAACGTCGAGCATGTGGAGGGGCTGAAAAATGTCGGCAAACGGACTCCATCGGAACAGCGAATGTTTTTCGCCTCATGGTTTTAAGAACGACCTATATTTTATTGTAGCGCACTTGTATCGCCTCATGGCTGAAATAACGACGTATTTTTTACATGTAGCGTTTGTCTCGCCTCATGGCTTTAAGAACGACGAATGTTACACGTGTAGCGCGCCTGTTTCGCCTCATGGCTATAAAAACGACGTACATTTTATGTGCAGCGCGTTTGTCTCGCCTGATGGCTTAAAGAACGACGAATATCATATCTGTAGCGCCTCGTTTCGCGTCATGGCTTTAAAAACGACGAATGTTACATGTGTAGCGCGCTTGTTTCGCCTCATGGCTGAAATATATTTTCTGTCTCTCGCGAACTGACCTCCGGGGGGTCCGATCGACTCTTTCCAGGACGAACTGTCTCCATCGGATCCGATCAAGTCTGTTTGCCAAGATCTTCAACCCCCCTCGCTCCTGTTAACCTCTTACTTCCGGTACCACTGATCAAGAGCCTCACGCCTATTTCCGGTTCCAGTCAAAATCGGACTCAATCCGCCTCCTGGTGAAGACAACCTGACTCAGGCCGGGCTTCATTGGACATGTATGGCAGCTTGCATCAAGAATAAATGAAATGAAATATCCAACAACGAAACGAAAATTCACCTTTACAGAATGATTTCAAAATTTTTCAACAAATGGAACCAGTAGAGAGAATATCCATGAAACTTTTGATGGTTTACTTACACTGTACTTGAACAGTCACTCTGTCACTAGTAGACTGGAAATTTTTGTTGGTCAAGTCAATTTCGTATCCTCCACTCTCATTTCTCTGCAATGCAAAGATTGTAATTTCTGCTCGTGTAGTATTGATGTTTTCTTGAATGCGACTCTGGTAACGACTGTCTAAAACCACTGCGTCGAGGTTTATGTCATGTTTGACCAGAATAGTGGTGGGAGAGCTGCCAGAGAACTGAAAGACAAGTCTGTCAAACGTTCCACTAAGGTTGTACTGCCACACAAAGGTGATATTGTTGCCTTCCAAAACATAGAACGGATCTGGAGGAGTTGCTGTAAATGATGGTCTTGATTCTACAAAGAGAAAGAAAATAAATATTATGTAAACATCACAGATCTTTTAACCAGTTAAGTAAAAGATCCGACAGTCCAGCGCGAAGCTGTTTTTCGCGCCAAGGGAAACGCTCGCTCAGGGAAGATGAGCTCGTGTACCTACCTGCCCTATGAATAAACAAGACCAAATATAAGAATATAGACACATTAGATATGACTGGCAACATTGCAATTTCCGCGCCGTGAAGGGGAACCATGCTTCTAGATGCGACGGTAGGGAAGTGAAGGAATAATATGCAAACGTTCTATTTAGGGGTCCATGAACTGTAAACCAGCGGCTACATCGCGTTTGCTTCTTCGGCCTTCACCGCTTCACGTCTCATCACCCATATATTAAATATACGATATATTAAAGACTTTCCAGAGCCAGTTGGTAACGAAACGAAGACATCGTTACCTTCAAAAAACATATTCTTGAAATATCTCTATTCCAAAAGACGCGATCGCTTTTGTCTGAAAAATTAACCATGAGAGCGTTCTGTTCACCAGTTCGTAAATATGAACGTTATCCCTTCGTCAGAGCGATTGGAGGAATCGTGGGTTGTGTGTGGGTTTATATGCAGTAAATGAAGCAGAGCTATTGGTAGGAATATGTTGACGAGAAAACAAGAATAAATTAGTTGAATGAAAAGCGCTCGTTGATACCGTGGGGATTAAGAGTGCCGATTTGGATGATAAATTTTTGTTATCGTGTTTTGGGGCTTTCCGAACTTCCTAGATGTAGGGAAAGGCCGCAAACTGCCATGTGTTGTGTTCAATGATTAGGGAGATTAAAGTGTCTAGCGACTGATTTGGATGCGTCCTTGTCATTTCTCTCTACGTCGCTAAGGTGTTCTCGGAGTCGGTCACCTAGTCGTCTTCCTGTTTCACCAATGTAGAACTTATCGCAATAAGTACTAGTTATGCAGTAAATGACATTGGCGGAGGTACACGTAGAGTGATCAGTGATCTTAATGGATCTCTTGGGTCCCGACATTTTCCCTACAAAGGAAAAGCTTTGCATCGTCGGTGAGCAAGCGCATTTGAAAGTTCCAGACTGGTCATTGGTTTGGAGTGAACTTGTGACCAAAAATTTGCCTATGTTTTTGTCACGTTTGAATTAAATTATTGGGGGTTGCAAAAAGATAGTACCCGTCTCTGAATCGTTCTTAAGTAATTTAAAGATTTTAAGAATGATGAGTTTAACTGCGTGGTTTAGAGAGTGAAATTTGAGGGTGAATGGAATGCGATCAGTTTTCCTTCTCACCCGTTTGTAGTGCTGACTGTCGATCAATTTGTTGGGCACGGTGGCGGCCTGCTTAAACGGTATGGTATTCTTGACGTGTGATGGATGTGAGGATGAACACAAAAAGTAACTATGTGAATATGTTGGTTTATAGTAAACACTAGTGCATAAATCGTTGCCTTCAATTGAAATTTTAATGTCTAGAAAAGCCAAAGAAGTGTCGGAAATTTCATACCTTTTTCATACCAAGAATTCCATACCTTTTTCACAGTTTCTCAGACTTCATCGTTTATGTAGTGACGACTCTGATTTTCCCGAAAAATCAGAGGCAACGAGCCAGTTTTTCGATAAACTGGTTAAGTGGGCCACCACCATGCCGAACAAATTGGTTTCTGTTTTGGTTTTTTCCGGGGGGAGATAGATTACCCCCCGGTTTTTCTTGGTTATCACCAAGGAAATCGCTTCAAAATAGGTAAAATGTATGAAGCTCTCACTGCGATGGTATTTAACCGACTGCTCCGAGGGTTTGCATACACATTATTACATCCTTAGTAAATGTACGACGCAAGTATCAGTAAATGGCTGTATTTTTAGACTTCTCGATTCATCCAAATGACATCTTTGAGGTTAAATATCTCCCCTTGCCAGAGAGCTACAACACTAGTTTTAATTCCCTTTTATAATCCATCATTTCATCTCTGAAAACCATCAAAAAAATCTTTGGGCACTACCGTATTTTTGTCTCGGATGCCTTTTAAAACCCGCGACCGTCACAAGCTTTTCTCAACTACGCCTATCACGCAATTCTGGCTCTAGCCGGTCACTCTATCGTATAGTATCGAATTTTATCAAGCGCTCTATTGCTAAATGTAAATCTACATCTCTCTCGATCGAGTGTTGCCGGTGTTTAATTGCGTTGGCTGATTTTTTGTAAAAAACGTTGATGGCTTGAGGGCTCTTTGGGGATCTTTTGTCGGCTGATAAATAGCAGTAAATATTAGCCCATCACGAATCTAACCTGACCTACATTTAAGTATGCTGTATGTTCAAGCTTCTATCATGTTGAGAAAAGATGATGAAAATTTTAAAATATTGCACTAAAAGTCTTTAAATGAGATTATTTATGTCAATTAAAAAGCAACGCGTTTACTTCGCAGCGTTTGTTTGATTTCGTTACGCATCTCTCTTAGCAAATATATTACGTAAAGTAAAGGAAAATACAGTCTCCACCAAACGATCATGCCAAGATATGTATGGAATTTTCGGGTTCTTACGTACGTCGATAATTGCGGAGGAACCTTCAATAAAAGACAAAATGAAACTGTCTCTGGAGTACTTTGATTCTGAAGCCTCAATCAAATAACATGAGATTGGTTCTTTTAAGATCCCCCCCCTTCCCGGCCAAAATTGCCTTCAAATGCCCACCTGCATATGATTTTTCACTAAAGAATACTTTGTGTGATCAACGAATGTTGAAGAATATGGCAAAGTCACCTGTTAGTTTTGTTGCTGCTCTTGGTTTACTTCGCTTATAAGCATGTTTCTCGGATGCGAAATTTTTCTTTCTAAGCCATCGCTCACGAAAGCGGATTCTTTACCTTACGAGTGTTCTTTTGGAAATACTGGACACCTTCGGTTCCATTCAAACGTTTGGTTATGACAAATTGATTTACCATACATCTCTTTACTCTGTGATTTTAATTTTAATTCATTAAATAATATGATTTCACCAACACATTTTAACCGACGCCATTCAAAGTGCTCTTGACGCGCTGCTCTTTCAGTGCTTTTTTAGTGAACTGGATCCCACGGGCCATAAATATCAGAGACAAAAATGTGGGACAAAAATTTGACGCTAGACAAAGTTTTTACAAATTGGACTGTAACGCAGGTTTTATGACGTCATGGTATAGAAAGAACTGTCTATGGCCGGACTGTCGAAAGTCTGGCATTTCTGCTTCTGAGTTTTGTTCTTTTTCCTCGTATGCCACCTTTCCCGTGTGTCATTTTCCCTCTTGAGCATTTTGACGGTAAAACACCCTTTTCAGCGGGCTGCACAGTGAAATACGGTCCGCTAAATAGACCATTCATAGCGAGTGAACAAACTGAAGCTCCATATTAACAGAGAGATATGATAATTGAAAAGGGCCCTCGAAGGCTTAAAAGTTCGAAATCCCCGTCATATTTTCGTTTGACGCCTAAAATAAATATGCAGAGGCATTTGTTGAATTAATCTAGTTTAATTTCTTCAACTTTTCTTGTTTCTTTCTTCTGTTTGAGGAATTCAATAGGAACCAAGAAGAAACTCATCTTTGTTTCGTGACAACTGTGTGTGAGGTGATTACACGTATATTTCGCATGACTGCTTTTTGGAGAGAGGAGCGGAAATTTAAATTTTAAAAGGGCTGTTGTGTGTGTTGATGAACGACAGTTCGAAAATCTTAGCGGAAGTTATTTTCACAGAAAAGTCACTTACTTCTAGTTTTCCCTTTTGTCAGTGAAGCTACAGTAAGGTTTTTACTTCTTAATACGTGGTACACATACTTTCGTCCGCGAATGCATATGATTTAAACCATTAGCGATTGATTTCAAGAGAAAAATATGGGAAATCGATGCTCCGGTCGAAAAATTAAAACTAAGAGGGCGATAGAAACGATTCTGGGTAGCAGAGTCTATTGTCATCCATTTCTTATTAGTATTTCATTGCAGAGGTCATCAACAACACAATTTATATAAGCCATCAAGGACTGCGCCAACAACAAAGTAACGATCGATCACGTCACGCACGCGTGATTTTTCGAAAACTTTGGCTCAAAAGCTGGCATAAAAAAATTTCAATGCTAACATGAAAAACAAATCGACGTTAATATTCCATCAATGTCTATAACCTAATTTTTCATGAAAATGGCGTCAACTTAAAAGAATCACGAGGCACAGCCGAGTGGTTTCAATTTAGTTTTAGACATTGTTGACATCATTTCTTTGATCATGAAGTTTATAGACAATGAAAAATTGTAGTCGATTTGTTACCTGAGTTCTAAATAGATGAATAGAGACAAGTGTTCCAAGTTTCTCTGCTCGTGCAGCCGGTTTCTAAGGATGTTACATTTCGATTGCCGTCGATCATTATATCCCGGGAAGTAAATTAGCTTGTTTTCCTGAGAGCCTCGCTCACTTTTAGCAGTAGACCAAACAAAACATCGGCAAGAGATGTCTTTCACGCAAACAGATTGCACAGAAAATGCGAGTGAGCGAGTAACTCATGTTTCCAATGAATACAAAGTATGTAAAGTCATCCCTTAACTCTCTCTAAATGGAAATTCTTTCACTTAACCTTTGAATTCAAAATTTGGTGATTCAATTTCCCTTTATGCAAAGCAAAGCATTTCTCATTCCCGTGACGCAGCTGTTATATCTCAGTTAAGGATTCTTTCTTTCAGTTCTCTTTTCAAATTTGAAAATTATGTTTATCTATGAAAAATATCTCATCATACCTGCGCAAGGGACAAATACTAAGGATGGAATTACAGCATTGACGAAAAGTACGATCCAATTCTTCATGGTAAGCTAAGATTATTTCTTGCCGGTTGCTCTACCGGCAGGAAAAGTTGTTATATTTAGTTTATGATTTGCTTCATCACTATGCATGTCAAAAGGTCAACTTACCAAAAAAATAGAAAAAACATGTCATATCCTGTCCGATTGTCAAAGCAGGGGCATTGTTCCTTCGCTCTGTGTTTAGGAAGCCTTTCAGAGAAAAAAAAAAAAAAAAGGATAAATTCAGTACATTCATAGCATTTATGGGCCACGTCATTAAAGGTTCTATTCCGTAAGTTTTTAAGCACAAGCACATTATTTTGCTTAATTAAAATATGCACCCTTTATCTAGACCCGTTCCTACGTGGTATTGTCAGCCAACAACTTTAAAACGACTTTGAAATTTTCGACCGCTGGCTATGCCGTAAATTTCAAGTCCTCCTCAGATTACAATCCACGGATACGGACAAAGATGTTCATGTATGTTTACCAAATGCTCATTAATATTATGAGGAAAATTCACTCACTCATATAATATATATATATGTAAATATATATATATATATATATATATATATATATATATATATATATATATATATATATATATATATTTATATATACATTTCGTAATTACTCACTCATCAGATGAGCGCTGCACCGGTATCGCAGAGGTCATGAGTTCAAACTATTTTCAACTACTGGTTCAGTAGTGTTCTTAGCTGCGAGGATCTCCTAATTTCGTTTTTTTTTTGGTAATTTGATAAACTATTAACCAGCAACTAACTGTTGAGTATAATATATACATACATATATATAGCGCTTTGTGTGTAGAGGGATAATCGATCTATATCTATATATCTATATCTATATATGTATATATCTATATATATACATAAATATTATGAGAGGAAAAAAGGACGCAACTATATTTCCCGACAAGCCTGTTTCGTGAATCGCTTCACTCTTCAGGGGTTTAATTTAACTTTTTCCTCTCATAATATTTATTCTGCTCTGCTTCAACGTATTGAGCACTGTTCCACGCGAAAATCGACTTGCAGACTTCCTATATATATACATATATATATATATATATATATATATATATATATCAAGGCTTCGTAGCAGCACGAAGTAAGATATCGCTCTCATGAACCACACGATGCTTTTGAAGTTCATTTTGCCAATATTTTTTAATGAAGGCAAAACATGTTTCGGATGAAACATCATCCATCGTCAGTTGTATGATGAGAAAACAAAATGAATTATGCAATGAATAGTATGGCAAAGTGAAATGTTAACAAGAACAATTAAACAGAAAAAAAAGTGAAGCTACTTAAGCTAAGAAGGGATAAAGGGATAGGATGTTTGACCTGTGAATTTAAAGACGGCTGCTCTCCAAGGATGTGCATGGCTTCCTGGATTTTCAATTGGAAGCTTGTGGAAGCAGAGTCCAGAATTTTAATACAATCTTCTGAACAAAGGGAGCGACAATTTCAGAACCTCTCAGGTGCTTAAAGATGTGGGAATGTCTGTCAGAGGAGAGATGTTCGCAGATGGCGACGTTCTTGTTGGTTTTACCAACATAACAGGCGCTACAGCCTGTACATGAAAACTTATAAGTAGCTCGCGATCGTAAACCCACAGGGATAAGATCCTTGAACCCAAGCCAAGTCTTAATTTTAAATGGGGTGAACACCACCTTAATTTAAAGGTCACTGCAAAATGTGCTTACTAATTTCTAAATTCTGCGTTGCGTTGTGAAGGAAATAGGACCGATGTACGGTAATTTAAAATACAGACAATTTTCCTTACGAGCATCACTCTGAGAAGAATCGGAGGTGAAGTTGTTGTCAAGACATTTTTCTTACAGTCATCGAAAATGTTGTAAGTGTAACCGTTACCATGTTAATTTCACATCATCTTTTAAGGTCATCCCTTCCCTCAGAGTATTAGATGTAAAAGCTGTAAAACTCAAGCAAGACCTCTCCTCTAATAGGAGGCGATTAAATGAAGCAAGGAAGGGTGACTGAGTTTTCATGGGCGTTCACTTCCAAATTTCAAATTCACTTGCAAATCAGTATCAAGGTGATCTGACTCATAAATATAACATAGTAATAGGTAATAGTAATGGTAATAAATGGTAATAGGTAATAGGATGGTAATAGTCGTGAACGGCCTTCACAGCGGGGTTAACGGTCAATTCGCCACCACACAACTCGCCACCACTGAAAGTCAAATCGCCATCGCTGGCGATTTTCACTTAACGGTTAACATTTCCGAATTGAGAGGCTACCCATAAATTCCGAGGCCCTTTTCCTTTTGGCAATATACTGCTTTACCTTAGCTTTCGTTTGATGTGACTTTCATACGATAGGCTACACATAACGAAAAAGGTAAATCGCCGCCGGTGGCGTTTAGTGTTGTGTTTTGTGATGAAGAGTTTGTTGTGTTGGCGAACTGACAGGATACCCACAGCGGGCTTAGATCTTTGAATCCAGATTTTATCTGCAGGGCATATGGTTAACTGCTACAATTAGTTACTTCATCTGCATCACCATTTTAATACAGCTGCCCTGTATCCGTGCTACTCATTAACATCAAGCACCGATTGCCGAGAAGGGATTTCACTCTATGTAATTATAACAGAGCAGTGTTTGAAGTAAATTCCCTCCACTGCAGGCCAACATAATTCCCTAGGATTATTCAATCTTAACGAATTTGAGGACCACATAGGTATAATCAATCAGCATAGAAGTCGATATTCACAGGACGTAAATCTTACTTTTTTTGACAAATGTAATGTGACATCAATTGATTTCTTTTGCATCGTCACAAAGTCAAATCTGCTACACTAAAGGCCACGCTTTTAATACTAGGAAATGCATGTATTTTCTTATACATCAGGCTTCTTATGACAAAGTCACCTTACCGATTAACTCTCTCACCTAAGTGGTGGGAAGGCCGTAAATAACATCCCTATTTACCTTTGTTAGTTCATGTAGTGATGTGAAGGTATCATCCAAATATCTACGTCATAAAGGAAGTAGATTCTTGGCCAACGTCATCGCCCCCTCCTCGAATTTCTCCATGTAAATAGAGGAATTGGAGGAATTTGAAGAGAAGGTAAGATGCCAAGTGCAAATTGTTACAATACTCTGACGAATGAAAACAAACAAACAAAGAAACAAGAAAAACAACCAAAAAACCAGCAGAAACAATCAACCACCCGCCTGTACCACAGTAGTATCTGTAAAAGCATTCAGCCACCCTCGCACTCATTATTACTAGAACAGAAACCCTATACCGAGTTATTCAATGTGAGATTAAGCTGCAGGCTTAGTGCAAAATCATCGACTAATTCCTTGAATTTTGTGAATCCCCAAAATCTGGCACGTTGAATATTGGAGATTATCAAAGCCTAGTGTTGCGTTCTGTGAGGATCACTATATTGCTGAATCATGACAATGCTGGCCATCGGACCAATGACTTCAACGTCCCTGGCAATCGTGAAACCACGATATCTGGCATTACGGATATCGCATATCGTGGAAATTCATTCAGGACCCAGCTTCCACATTACGAAGCTCTCGACATGGTACAGGAAGAGCAACCAAACAAATTTATTCTACTAGAAAATGCACGCTGCTCGCTTATGGTTACAGTTTTTATTTAAGGACGCGTTTTAACTATTCGGGGTTTAATATACATCGAAATGCATGCTCATTCCACACTTTGAGTGTTCATTAGCTCACTGTAAATGCAACAACGACAACAATTTGTCCAGTGCTTCCTCGGCTAAAGTTTCTCAGCAATAGATATGTAGAATTTAAACAAAACTTTATTTTTTAGCATAAATTTCCTTAAAATAGGCTGAATACTGCTTAAAGTTCGCAGTTATCCAAATTAAATCATTGTAATAACCATTGAATGTATATCGATGTAAAAGGTAAATGGTCACCAATTTAACTACATGTTAGCAACAACTGCTTGCTTTACTTCGACTTGCTTTACTTCGACTTTTACTTTGCTTGATGGGCTGGGTACTTCCCTTGGTTGTTAGCTGCATAGTAACAGGAACATCAAGTTTTAAAATGTATATTTTCAAAGAGTGTGTAGAAGAAACTGTTTCCGCCTATGGTAATAAGAGTGTTCACAATTCTTGAGGCTAATCCATGCTTGCGTAAAGGATGTTATCATAATGTTGCATGTTGATGAGCTTCTGCAAGGAAAAATAAAGTGATAGTCGATTAGACGACTTCTAAATCAAAAAGTGACTAAGCCTTGCTTAAATTTATTACAAAATATTTCACCTGATGTTGATTTTCCATTTCCTTCAAATCGTTCCTTAGATTCTCAAACATTGGGCGATCATCTGGATTCTCTTGCCAGCAGTCTTGCATTATCTTGTAACTAGATAAAATTTTAAAAAACTTGGGTTTTCATGGTACGAATTTTACTGAAAGGCTCCTCACAACATATTCTACACAGTTACCTAAGCACGAAAGTTGGAACCCCTATGCTTAAGAAGTAGAAGAAAGTAGTGATCAATACATTGGTATTTGATTTTTTTTTTTAGTTCTGTAACCATTCTCATAGCTAAAGAGTTATAGAGGTAATGAAAAAAAATTCGAAACTTTACATATTAATTTCATGAACAGTTAAATAAATGAATGCACCTATGGCCTTACAGGGTATCCTCCACGTGCCGTGGCTTAGGCATCCTGTAACCCTGAGTAAGTAAATCTGCCATTTTTCGTCCCTGAATCCTTGGATAAGGAGAGCCACCTAAAACGAGAGGTTAAACACGGAGACAGCGGATCGATCAAAAAGTGCGCTATCCATCTAAAATACACTAAAACACGATTGTCTGACATACCTATGGTGAATATTTCGTAAAGCACAATTCCAAAACTCCATCTAAGTAAAGAAAATGTCACCAGGCTTCATTATAAGTTAACAAATACAGGTATAATTATATTATAGGCCAATGATGTTTAGATTTGAAATATTTCTTTTCATTCTTCAAAACTTTTTATCAGCTTATCAGATACACTTACACATCACTTTTCGTCGTATATCGTCCGTATAACAGCGCTTCACAAGCTGTCCATTTCACCGGCAGTCTTCCCTATTAAAACATGTTGAAAGGAAATGTTGACGAGAAAGAGCAATGATTCTTCATTTTTTTAATACCCGCAGACTTTCTGGCGATGATGTACTGCGAAAAATTATTGGGAAACAAAGTGACAAGAGGTTGAGATAGCATATATCAATACTGATAGATAACGATATTAGCCAAACACGTGACATATCGAGGTATTGAAACCAGAAACCTTTGATTTCCTTTCGTAGATGTTTTCCTGGCATACGTCTCTCGCCATTCCAAAATCGGTTACCTTACATCGTTCTCGCTCTCCAACCAAGACGTTCCGGGCTGCAAGGTCGCGGTGAATAATCTGTCGAATATTATACAAGGCATTAATGAATCATCAAAAAGCGTCCACGGAATATCATGTCCATCCTCGTCTGATCATTGATTTCGAGCCCTAGAGGACAGGGGCCGTTTTGAGATGCAAGACTTAATACTCTCCGACTTGCGTCCACAAAAAAACACTTTGTTTTGGAAAAATAAACTTAAAATTTTATTATTTTATCAAACTTATATAGAATCTTTCAATGTGTAAATATCATCAACCTTGAAAAATTAAACAGAAAACGCTTTCTTAAAAACTGGAGAGCTTTCTTGCAAATCTTTCTGTTTACAAACAGTAACTCAGTTTGCTCTAGTGAATAGCGTTTAAAGATAAAACTTTCTTGTTTGCAACGAGACAAAAGTGACTGATGCAATAGACGCTTTTGATCATTTCAAACAAAAAGCTCTATTATCGCCGTAACTAAACCACATAGAAAAGATTCCCCAAAGTATTGATAAAAGTTCATTTGCATCCAAGTTTACTTCATGCACATGAAAATGTTGATGAGAATTGAAATGAAAAAGGTATCCCTTGCATCTATTGCCGCCGAGACAGTAAACTTATTTTTATACTAAAACCAACTTACATTTTTTGAGGACAAATAATGCATACCATCAGCCACTTGCCAGGAAAACTTCATCAGTTGCTGGGAAGTCAAACTCGTCTGTGGCTTAATATCCGGGTCCTTGAAGTAGTTATCTTCTAATTGTCGGCTCTTTCTCAAATAGCCCAGGAGATCTCCATACGGGACATACTCGATAAGTACAAGCAAAGGATCTAAAAAGATGTTTTTTTCAAGAAACAGAACACTCGTCTACATTCTCACTTAACAGTGGTGATTACAGCGATGGAAAACCGGAAATAATTTGCAATTGTGTCGAGGGTAATCAAATTTCAAACCATGATCTGCGGTAAACCGGATACATAAAATTAAGTTATAGGAATTAAAGGGAGCTCCCAGCGGTAAAAAGATAATAATAATCTTTTACCGGGTACATATGTAACAAACGTCTTTTGTTAATGCTGTTAGGATCAGCAATGACGAGATTACGTGTAGCGAGAGAGAAAGAAATATGAATTCAGTTAAAGTTCGGGTATTTAATTAGAATTATTACTTTTAATTATTTGTCGAAGTACATAATAATTACTTTAGTTGTCGGAGTGATACAAGCAGAAATAAACTAAGTAGTTTCATAAATTTTATTTTATGTACCTGATTCAGTGACGCATCCCAGCAGCCTGATGACGTGAGGGTGAGGCTTGAGTTTCTTCATGACTTCAAGCTCTGACAGCAAATCTTTTCTCTCTGTGTCTGTGGCGTTACCTAAAGCAAAGGAGGACTGTACAGTAACAGTTAAGCCTTATCCTGACAAAAACGCTTTTAGGACAATGAATAGAGTACCTTTCAGCATTTTTATAGCAACTGTAATTGTCTCCTCTCTTCCTCGAAGGTTTGAAGCTTTTCCCTGAGCGACTTGACCAAAGGCACCTTTTCCAATAACCTTTTCAATCGTTACATTTTCTCTTTCCACTTCCCATGAGCGCGTTCCTGGATGCAGGGGAGCATATTCGTTTATTTCTAGATAACTTCGCGCTGGGCCCGTGGCAGGTTCATTCAGTGATCTAACTTCATTCAGGTCCATGTAATGTCCGGGACCATGATGCACCACGGTGCTCAGGTTCCCACTTCTACTTTCCAGTTCAAATCCCTCGTTCTATTTTTCAGCGAAAAAAAATTTACTCTTAGTCTTATCTGTTTTGTTCCCATACGGATTGGTAACGAGCAAGGAAGAGGTAAATCGTAATTCTTGAGGAAGTCTAATGCGAAATTTCATGAGAGCATTATCTAGTCCATGGTATTGTAGGTATTTTCATTTAAATTCACTCGTTTTACGACCAAAATAAGAAAAGTCATACGCAACCGTAATCTCTGTTATGACAATCGGATAAAATTTTGGAGAATTCTTAAATACTATGATATCATCCACTAGACTTAACCTCCTTTCCGTGAGCACTTGCAAATGAGTACTAAGAAGATTTGACTCGCAAATACAACAGCAATTTCTTAGAATAGTGGTAAAAGGTTGGCAAAGCGCACTTTAATAATACTTTAAGTCCAAATTTAATATGTGTGGTATATGATAGACTGCTATAAATTCATCTTCCTTTTGTTACTTCTTATGTGTCGCCATTTTTATTGAACTGCCTCACGATATTGAGGTCCCTAGGGCCTAGAAAAAATTGTAGGTATGCGTGCTCTGCTTTATCTTCAAGCATTTAGTGGCCAAACAGATATTTGCTGATCATCGCAGAGTAGGTTATTCGAACAAAGTGCACTCCATACTTACAACGTAAGGCTCACGTGACTCTTTAATGCCTGTATGAAGTCTAAAAGAAAAATAAAACACTATAAAAGTAGTTTCTAGGAAAATGACAAAACCTCACAAACAAAATATTTCTTTGTTTTTTTTTGTTTTTTTTGTTTTGTAACATACCAACTGACACATGTTGGTTTCTCATGCAACGTAACAACATCAAATCTGCTTCACTCAGTTTTTTTTCTCTCGCTGCTGCGTTTTTATTTAACTATATGGCACCAAACAAACTTCTCCTAACGACAGAAACTTCACACAGCTATAAATACGACCAAAGCCTGCTTTCTACCAATCGGATCTACGGATGCTTCATTAACTTTTAATATTAATGACATCTTACCGATCATCTTTCTCACCTAAGTGTGGAAAGTAGGAAAAAGAAATAATATCAGGTAAAGAGAAAACAGTTGCATTTATTATTTTAAAATTCAAGAAGTCCTCATCAATTATGCTTCACGTATTTCCAGCCTCTTCGCTTGTGAGTATTTCCATTCAGTTATAGTAATATAATATGTTGAACGAAAGTAAGCGTAACGCTGCTGGTTGGTGTCATGAATTGAAAGACTTTGCGAGATGATTATACTATGCTGCAACTTGTCCAACTAATCGCTGTTTTTCCTTTCCTTTCTCTTTCTCAGTTTCCATTCTATTCTTCATCTGAATCTCTCTTTGTCAATCGTCCACAAAATCTTAAATCTCGGTTACTAGCATCTCGACATGAGGGGACGCAAGCGGCCTCAACTGTAAGTACTTTTAAGAAATGCTAGGATATTATCCTAGCATTCCGAGCTGCGCGAGAGTGTCAAATTCCGTGCGTACGTCACAGAAATGTCACTAGACCTCTAGACCTAAAGTACGCCAGATGAGGGCGAATAAATCGTCTGGATATATTTCTCTTTATAGTCTACAATGTAACGCAAAGGAACCGGCCGAGGAATAAAGGCACTATTGATTGCATGTGAAACAAAAGCATTAGCTGATGACATTTTGATATCAGGTATTAATTCATTTATCTTCTCATATTTATTCGCCCTCATCTGGTGTACTTTAGGTCTAGTGACATTTCTGACATACGCACGGATTTTGACACTCCCGCGCAGCTCGGAATGTTAAGAATGCTAGGATAATATCCTAGCATTTCTAAAAAGTACTTACAGTTGAGGCCGCTTGCGTCCCCTCATGCAGGGCATTTACCAACTGCGGATATAGTAATTAACTCAACTTACGTTGTCGCCTTTTCCAGGCAATGAAAATGATAATAATAGTGAGAATCAACGCGAGGACCCCAATAACTGAGCCATAAATAACATCCTTATTCACCTTTGCTGGTTCAGAAGGAACTGGACCAGGAACAGTTACTGAATCTTAAATCAATGACATACATTTCAGAGAAGCAATGCTTACTTAGCTGTTAAGTTATATTACTTGAATTACTTAAAGTGAAACTGATTTAAACACAGCTATGCACATGTATCTGCAATCTATAACAGTTAAGTACTCTTAAAATGTCGCTGAAGTTTGCTTTGGCCTTGTAATCAGATAATGCTTTACGGTGCACACCCACTTTTCAAGAACATCACAAAGTTGTTTGTCACACGAGCTTAAATTCAAAAGCGTAGCTTCCAGTAGTTACCACCGCAGTGGTAATGTATCTGTAGTACAGATTCGCAGGTTACAGACCCAATCTTCATTAGGTGCACTCGAAATTACCATCGTAGAAATTTTTATACACACCTGGGATAGTTGATCCTACGGAAAAAGTATCTACTTTTAGGGTACCAAGGCTTCCATTGTTAATTACATCTAGAAGCAATGATTCTACTTCACTTTCTCCAACAGGCTCGTCAAATGTAAGCGATATGTCTGCGATAACACTTCCCTCTCTATAAAAAGATGAGAAAAGTAAATCCAAGCATTTTCAAATTTAATGCTTTTTAAAACATTCTTAATGTTTCTGGTTGAGATACTTCTAATCCTACTAAGGATTATCTCAAACAGAATCATAAAGAATTTTGAAATCAGAGTACAGTTAGTGTATTTTGTTATCGATGAATGATGATACCTCAGGTGCGTTACATTAATTTCTCTGACACCGGAACCTTTGAATTCTCCATCGACCTAAAAAGCAACGACATTCAAATCATAAGTCAGTATGATAGAGAAAGGATGAGGATCTATCACACCTAACAGTGGAGATAAGCTTCTTAGCGTACAAAAGTGCACAAGGATGTTTTGACTTGTAAATTACAATTTAGTAAGGGGAAAATTTTTTCATTCTCTAAGTAAGAGACTCTTCACTTTATGCTACTGTGGTCTATACATGTCCTTAAAAAGAAAAAAAGGGGTTTTATTTCCCTGGTAATATTAAGATCAATTGGGTTAACGAAAGCTTTTCTATACAGAGCAAAAAAGGACTAGGATAACTTTCTTCCTTCTGTTCCTTCTGTTTGCGTGATTTAAAAAGAAAAAGAAAAAAAGATAGAAAATACTTGATTTCTTATTGACTTTTTATTTGATTAAGTAGAAAGCACCTTCTTAAAATTATAACACCAATGACTTACCGAACTTTTAATTGTTCCAACAAACAGTTGTGTATATGAGTCAGACAAGTCTGTAAGTTCTTCTATCCACTTTATATTGCTTATTTTAAGGCTGATCATGATAACAATTGCCACTGCATCTTTTGTAGCAAATGAAACAGAAGTGTAGACTTAATTAGCCTAAAGATGTGGCTTGTGACATATCAATATTCATTACCTACTATAAAATAATGCAGTGAAATTATAACAAAGAAAAAGTGGCTCCTTCATACCACACTGGTAATTGGGTTTCTGGTATTTCATATTCCAGTAAAATTCTGACCTATCGGGTAACAATAAGTAACTAGCGAGCTTAAGCTCCTGGATTTTTGTGGGGCATTTACATGGTTCTCCTCCTCCTCAAGTCTTAAATCACTAACGTCTTGTCAACCAATGGGTCCAAAATATATGTCTACCTCGGCTCAACTTACCATTTTCTTTGCAATCTCTTCCTTTTCTACCTTTTGGACACAGGCATAAGTGTTTTCCAAATTCTCTGCACGTTCGTCCATTGGTACATTTCACAAGACAAGGGTTTCCTACACGCAGAAAAGTCATAAGACATTATTGAATAAATGAAATTCCAATGATGTTTTAGGCGAGAGATGCAAAAACCTTACTCCTAGAACTTTTCATACATTTTGTATTTGACAATCCTTTTATTTCAATTTTTGTCAGAAGTGTTTCAAAGTTCATGATCCTAGCACTAAAAGCTGTATTGCATGTTTTACTTGTCACTTAGAATTGAAATTGCAGATAACATTTCCAACAGTACTTTTAAAAGATTTACTTCCGCGATATCATATCACCGTCGGGAAATCGAGGTCAGGAGAAGGAATTCTTGTCACTGCGCTGAGCATTATTTTATCATAGCAAATGTTGTTTTTCATCGTGGCTTTATAGATTTAAAGGTTTGATCGTTGGTCTCACGACATGTGTCAGGCTAATCAATCGTGTATTGATCGCGACGCTTCGACTGTTTTACTGCTACTCAGGCGAGAAGATTGAAATTTAGCGTGCAACAGGAGGGCGTTCTTTACAAAATCACCCGTAAATGGGGCAAAGAATACATAGGAGAAACAGGTAGAGAGAGAATTAAATAGCATGCAAGAGATATACAGCTTGCTTGCTCTAAGAATTGGGCGGCTTTTTAGAACACGCCGTTGAAGCAGGACCTGTTCCTGTTTGGGACCAGGTTAGGTTTTATTGATCATGATTCTCACTGTTACACACGTAGGATTAAAGAAGCCATCCACATAAGACTTCATTCTAATAGCATCAATGGAGATGACGAAATCGAAATTCCTGATTGGATGGCATGGATGCGTACGATCAAAAAGCATAAAAGCCGATCAGTTGCAAAGCCGACCTATGAGGGAATAACATCTAACAGTCAGAATAATAATGAGTATTGAAATGACCAGTAAAAGCGCGCCAAAGCATACCAATAACAAATTAAGGTGCTATCACATAATGAAGAGTTATCACGAGGAAGAAAAATTGCCAATCATGAAGAACATGGCGAAAAGGATGATTTCCAATACAGATTCATTAACATGGTATGAAACTATGAACCCATAACTGTAAAGGTACAGTATATACTGTAAGGTTACGTGTACCGGGCAACTTGAACTGGACATGGATGCTTGCGGTCTTTTCTGCGTTACCACACTCATTTCTGGCTTCACATCTGTATTCACCAGCTTGACTTCTGTTAATGCTTGTAACCTCCAACACTTTACCATTGTGACGCTGGCCATTAGGTGTCACCCAAGACACCACTGACGGAGGCATTCCAGATACACGACACCACAGGGTCACATTGTCACCTTCAGTTGCATTCTGGTCTTGAATTGCAGGTATGGATGAAGGCACTAAGATATGAAAAAAAAAAAAAAAGGAATTATATACAGTGTATTTCTAAGGGTGTAGTGTTCAACCACAGTCAAACACAGATCGGATAAGTCCTGATCTTATCTCAAGCTGCACAAAATTTACGTCATGATCTAAATTGTAACTGTCTCTTCTCGCTATAACTTCATTTAAGAATTCAGTAAATCTAGCAAATGGGTTTATAAATGCAGTCATCAACTACGTAGGCTACATATATGTTATTTGCCGGCTAAGAGGTCCGTATGGTGAAAAACTGTGACCGACGTCTTGAAAATACTGCCCGTAGCCGTAGGCTGAGGGCAGCATTTCAAGACCGAGGTCACAGTTTTTCACCATACGGACCGACCCTTAGCCGGTAAATATATATTTTTTTTTAAACTTGACGAAATTCTTTCCGAAAGAACCCGAATGATTTAGGGCTGTAAATACGGCAAGATCTTTCATAAACTGAACAATTTTTGAACGAGTAAATGGTAGTTAAAATAGAGGTGATGCAAATTAAAGAGAGATGCCTCACCGAAAAATTTTTATTTCCGTAACGACGAAGGTGATTTAAAAGGCCTCCAAACAAAATTTAAAACATTATTTTTACAAGTATCTGTCGCAATCTGACACCTGTCAACTAGGGAGCGCGTAAGAAAAAAAAAGCGAAAGAAAATTTGAAAAACAACGGAACTAGTTTGGCAATGATCTAACGGAAAGTATTATTCACTCTCATCGACGATTCATTCATGTACGAACATTTACCTCTGTTCATTAAGTAAACGGCGAGGAAAGTAATTGTGAGTAAATTCAAATTTTTTATTTTAAAGTTGTGAGAGTTTGTTCGTTGGTTTGCTGTAATGGCGTGTGTAAATCTGGTCTTTCCTCCACAAAAAATAAATTCGAATGGCACACTCCAACGAAACACACGGGGATTCAATGCGGCCTTCGCCCATTAAATTCCTTTAGTTTCTGTTGTGCAATTTACAGTACAAATGTCTAAATTGAACGGAATTGGGAAGACTCACCGAGAGTGTATATTTGTTGTAGAACTTAAGTTAAAACTTCGCTCGCTCTTTCACTACGAACAAATCGTTTGAGAAAATTCCGATATTAAATGAATGAAAGCTCCATCGTTCAGTTTAACTGTAACCAAATACTTCACGTTCACGTTCTTCATGGACCGAGAACAAGAAATATTATTATTTTAGCATGCTTTGGTCCCACACACTAAATGGCGCAAAAAATGGATGAAAATCATTCTTTTTGATGAGCAAAATTTGATCAAAGGACTCTAGGTGACGTAGCTAAACTAGAATGTATTAAAATAAGTGCAAGTAACAAGGTGATACCGGATCTGAGCTTGGCTGATATTATAACTACTGTTGAAAACTTGACACTTGATAAGGTGAATAACTTTGTACCCAGGCAACTGCATTCCTCACAGAAGACTGGCAGGGCGTATTTTGAAAAGAAGACCGGCAGGGTGCATTCAAAATATCGAAAGTGAGTGTATCATGAGACAAAAGGTAATGATTTTTTATTTTTTTACAGCTACAAAAGTGGTACAGTTAGTATGAAAATGGGATGGAAATTATCTAAAAGGTCCGGAAAACACATGAAACATTTCTTAAAGAACAGATTACTGCCATAAAATTCACAGCAAGTGTTTTTAAATCTAGAGCATTGACATAGTTTAATACGAAGAGCAAGGCTTACCATTAAGAGTAACACTAACATCCGTACTAGCTGCTATTCCCAAACTGTTCTTAGCCACACATTTGTAGAAAAACACTCCTTCACTTGCCAATGTTTCGCTCCACATCCCTGAAAGGCTGACGTCTATAGCGGTGTCATTCTTAAACAGGTGGTATGACGTTACTGCTGGCTTAGCATCGGCTGAGCAGTTAAAGGTGATAGTATCACCCTGACATGCTTTGTAGTCGATCACAGAAGTTGTAAATAGCACATTCTCTGGTTGGTCTACGAGAGTTACAAAAAGATTACAATCATGAAATTAACATGGTTTGATGCTACTCTGGCTTAAAGATTTAATGAGTGTAACGGAGAAGTTACATGTACAACGATTTGAAGGAGCGTGGGCTGACTTGATATGCCAGGCTTCCAAACAATGGCGCTGGTGGTAACGTCGACTGGTGGTGATAATTTTTGACTTATCCAACCCAATTTTATGGTTGGTTAGGCATGTGTGCTCCGACAAAGCTGAATTTTTTTTTTTTTTGCAAAAAAAGACCAGTTTTTGATGCTCTTTCATACGTGTACCTAACTGACGTTTGGTCAGTCCGATATACTCGTGATCAACTGACATCAATTCTACCCACGCTCCTTTAAATTGTGATGAAGGCGGCTTACTAACTGACGCCTATTTACACCTCGTCAAAAGAAAGGGAAGCTCCTTAGTGAGCATGTAAACGGAACTCTTGCTGCAGCGATTAGATCACCCCTGATGAAGACATTAAACACGAGTGTCAAAACGTGAGGTCTATGAATTGTAACTTCTCAGTTAAATTCATTATATCTTCAAACCAGAGTAGCATCAAACACCTGGCTGCCATGTTAACTTTAATATATCATATTAATGTAAAATTCCATTAATCCCAACTTGACACATGTTGGACTCATAAAACTATGAATGTTCATCATCAACTTTTCTTTACATCTTTGTACACGCGTCAAGGAAAAGTAATGAACAGGTGGCCTCATAAGAAAACCTCTTAGTGACTAATTTAGTTTCAAAACTTTAATACCCACAAGCATTCACCATTTGTAAATTCAATCTATAGGTAATTACTTACACTGCACATCAATAGTTGCCATCTCTGTTGCATTGCCACACTCATTGCTGGCTTCACATTTGTATTTCCCAGCTTCAGTCCTGTTAATGTGTGTAACCTCCAACATATGTCCATAATGACGCTGACCACCAAGCTTAATCCAAGACACCTTTGGTTGAGGCATTCCAGATGCAGTACATGTCAAACTTAAATTGTCACCTTCGGTTACATTCTGATCTCGAATTGATTCTATATTTGAAGGCACTGAGGAAAAATACAAAATTAAATACTGTACCCAAACCTTTAGTCAGTAAATAAATATTTGTGTGAGCATTTCATTCATTAAACTTTACATTTATCGAACAAATTTACACCGAGATCTTAAAATACATGTATAGTCGCCGTTGCTGAGGTCACTTGTAACAATCTGGTTGAATGATTGTATCCATGAGGTTTCATAAATTTTGTCTCTTTTGGTCCAAAGCACTCATTGGGAATGAAAAACAACTTAATTGGTATCATTGTTTTTTTAGATTGCTCAATTGAATGATTGTATCTGAGGCATCCGTCATTTTTGCATTCTTTGGTCCAAAGCAATTATCGTGAATGAAAACAATTTAATTGGTTTGATAGCTTTTTCAGGATGTCCCATTTATTTGATTAGGTGACTCGGGTAGCCATGGTGGAGCTAAATGTACGGAAATACGCACTACTAACAAAGGAAAGGATTTGACATCACATACTTTTTTTCCTTTTAATCAGGATCATTTGACAAGGACTAAGGCAATTCCCAAACGCGCTTATCCATATCTCTAAAAGCCCACTCCTCACTTTACACTGTGTATGTTTTCAGTACACACTCACATAAACTAATTTATTCCACTATGTACAACGGCTAACCCGATTGTGTACATGAGTAAGCGTATGTAAGAGAACAGCTTCACAGCGTCAGTATATTGCAAAGTTAACTTTTTTCTATCAAACTCGTTTGACAAGAAAACAGATCATGTTCAAACGCTTTCCGCTCCTTATCACATCTTTAAAATTCCCACTCCTCGCTTGACTCTTTAAGAGTCCTCAGTATACAAACGAGCGAGTTTGTTCTAATATGCAGCGCAGCTAACAGCATGATGTAAAGTAATAAATCTGTGCAGAGAAAAAAGACTCACAACTTAACTAATCTGCAAAGTTAAGAGCTTACCATTCACTGTGACCATAACAAATGAACTGACTTCTGATCCTAAAGAGTTGTTGGCCATACATCTATACGTGAACACTCCTCTATTTGACACGTTCCTTGTCCACATTCCTGAAGGGTTTGTGTCCAAGATAGCAGTGTCATTCTCAAACAGCTGGTATGACGTCACTGATGGACTAGCATCAGCTGAGCAGTTAAAACCGATCATATCGCCCTTACATGCTTTGTTATCCATGACAGATGTTGTCAATTGCACATTCTCTGGTCTGTCTACAAGAGTTACACACAAATTTTGTCAAATATTGTAGGTTGTAGAAAGCTCACTGCAGTCCTTTTTTTATTATTTATATCTAAATTTGTATGGGCGCCAACAAAGTAATGAATAGAACAACATACTTTTCAGCTCTGTATGATTTAAAACATTGAGTCGGTAATTAAATTTACATAAATCAGTGTAAAAATAAAACAAAAATTAAGGGATAATTTTATAAAGTAGCAGAACAAGACTAACTATAATATGATAAAAGTCGTAAGATGAAGAGATTACTTTAAGATGATCCTTTGGTGTTTACATAAGATAGGTCTGACTGTATTACAAATTACATGACTTAATCTGTGTAAAATTACCGATACCTTAATCCCAATTCATACAAAATCTGCATATGTACATTAAACATGTAATAATAGCCATCGTCAGAGTATGGAGTTACGAAACATGCAGATCAACGTAGCTTTTAATGAAAAGGAACCTTCAAACTTACGCAGCACAGTAATGTTTGCTGTCTCTGTCGCATTGCCACATTCATTACTGGCTTCACATTTGTATTCACCAGCTTGAGTCCTGTTAATGTTTGTAACCTTCAACTTGTATCCACTAACACGTTGACTATCAGGTGTTACCCAAGACACCATTGGTGGAGGAATTCCAGATACATTACACATAAGAGTTACATCGTGACCTTCAGTTACATTCTGATCTTGTGTTATTTGAATAATAGAAGAAGAAACTGCAAAATTTGAAAATGAGTACGGATGTAAGTAACAGCCGGCCACTGGCTCGCAGCCTTAAGCACATAGATCATAGCTTCCCTAATATAAATGTGCTTTTAGCCCTCCTCAACTCGATTGCCTTTTACAAATAAGAACATAAGATTATGCATATATACACTCGATTGCAAAAACGTTGACACCCAAAAAGATGTTACCAACGAGCGATGAGACACAGCGGCGTTATAGATAAAATGTACATGATAACCTTATTTACATAGCTGCATGTGGCAAATGATAGAAGCCGCCACCTTTTCATGAAAGACACGAATGATCATCAACAGTTTTGCAATGAATTATGGGATGCCACTGAGCCAAAATTTCTAATAAGGCCGTTGAGTCTCATAACTCATGGATACTGCTTTTCAATTGTCAAAGTTTTTTTATAATCGAGTGTTTGTACACTCATGTAAATACTGTTTTTATGTGCGCAGTTTTTCAAATTGTTCTCAAACAAACATAATTTGGACTTTTTTGCTTACCATTCACGGTAACAGTAAGACCCATGCTGTATTCCACTCCTAGAGAGGTATTGGCCACGCATTTGTAAACAAAAATCCCTTCACTTTCCAAAATCTTCCACCACATCCCCGAGGCACTTGTGTTTAAAATGGCAGTTTCGTTCTCAAATAGCTGGTATGACGTCACTCCTGGATTAGCATTAGCTGAGCAATTAAAGCCGACGACTTTTCCCGTACATGCTTTGTCGTTCATGGTAGAACTTATTAACTGAACATTCTCAGGTTTGTCTGGGGACAAAAGACACAATTTATAAATACAATTTCATTGGCCTTCGTAAGTTACATTTTACAAAGTAGCCAAGGAGTCTCCCTCTTTACGTGACTGATGCCGAAGTTACGAATAAACAAGCCTCTCCAGCAAAAAAGTTACAGAGAAGCAAATCGATATACTGTGACAAAGAAATACAAGAAACAGCATATAACAAAGTATAATTTATGCATGTACTTACACTGCACATCAATATTTGCTGTCTCTGTTGCATTGCCACACTCATTACTGGCTTCACATTTGTATTCACCAGCTTGACTCCTGTTAATGTGTGTAACCTCCAACATGTGTCCATTGTGACGCTGACCACCGGGCTTAATCCAAGATACTGTTGGTGCGGAGACTCCAGATACTTGACATGACAGAGTCACATTGTGACCTTCAGTTGTATTCTGATCTTGTGTTATTTGGGTTATTGAGGAAGGTACTGTAAAAGAAAAGTTAAAATGTGGAAGGATGTTAAAAGTAGTCAGTGACCAGCTTGTACACTTTAACACCTGCATCATTTCATTCCCAACATACAATGTACGTGTAATTCCCTTCGACTTAATTACCAACAACAAACATCAAGATAATTAAGATCATATACGTATAGACTAGATGGCTAAATGGTAGACACCTAAAACACGTTAGCGATGAATGATGAGACCCAACAGCATTATGCATGCACATTTCCATAATAACCACAATAAGTTACAAGTGGTAAATGATAAAAGCTAGCAAGGCTTTCTTGTGAGAAATTAAAACGCTCATCATAATCAGCAATATACAGTGAATATTATGATAGGATGCAACTTTGCAAACATTTCCCATAAAGCAATTTACATGTAGTCTCATCAATCATGGATCATCCTCCTTAAATGTCAATGTTCTTCTACAACTGAGAAAATGTACACTCGTGAACGCGCATGTATGTTTGTATAGCTTATGAAACGGGTTAAACAAGCACTAAATTGGGTTAGTTTGCCTACCATTTACGGTGACAGTAACACTCATGCTGCATTCTGATCCTAGAGAGTTATTGGCCACACATTTGTAGACAAACACTCCTTCACTCTCCAAAGTCTTGCTCCACATCCCCGGGGCACTTGTGTTTAAAATGGCAGTTACGTTCTCAAACAGCTGGTATGACGTCACTCCTGGATTAGCATTAGCTGAGCAATTAAAGCCGACGACTTTTCCCGTACATGCTTTGTCGTTCATGGTAGAACTTATTAACTGAACATTCTCAGGTTTGTCTGGGGACAAAAGACACAATTTGTAAATACAATTTCATTGGCCTTCGTAAGTTACATTTTACAAAGTAGCCAAGGAGTCTCCCTCTTTACCTGGCTGATGCCAAAGCTACGAATAAATAAGCCTCTCTGGCAAAAACGTTACAGAGAAGCAAATCGATATACTGTGACAAAGAAATACTAGAAACAGCATGTAACAAAGGATATCTTTTTCATGTACTTACACTGTACATCAATAGTTGCCGTTTTTGTTGAATTGCCACACTCATTACTGGCTTCACATTTGTATTTACCATCTTGAGTCCTGTTAATGTGTGTAACCTCCAACATGTGTCCATTGTGACGCTGACCACCGGGCTTAATCCAAGACACTGTTGGTGCGGGAACTCCAGATACTTGACATGATAGGGTCACATTGTGACCTTCAGTTATATTCTGATCTTGTGTTATTTGGGTGATTGAAGAAGGTACTGCAAAAGAAAAGTGAGAATGTAGAAGAATTTTGAAAGTAGCCAGTGAACAGCTTGTACACTTCAACACCTGCATCATTTCATTCCCAACATACAATGTACGTGTAATTCCCTTCGACTTAATTGTTAACTGCAAACATCGAGGTAATTAAGATCATGCAAGTATCCACCAGATGGATAAATTGTAGAAACCTAAAAAACATTAGCGATTAATTATGAGACCCAACAGTATTATGCGTGCACATTTCCATAGTAACCACGATAAGTAGAGTAAGTAAGTAAGTAAAGTAGAGTAAGTTAGTAAGTAAGTAACTTTATTTCAACTCGGGTTGACGAGGCTGATTAGGCCCCAAGCAGTACATGCTAATATGCCGAGAAAAGTAAAATAAACCAACGCAAAATTGAAAAAATGACAAATGACTAACTTTCTAATTACTTTAAGTAAGTAAACAATCTTAACTCTTAAAAATTAAAACAGTGAGTAGATCTTGTTAGACTATACATTGCAAATGTAGCTCTCTTACAGAATTCCTAAATTCCTAGAACTGTCGTTGAGCGTAGTTCATCCGGTAAGGAATTCCACACTTTGGCACCAATTAGAGATGTAGACTTTGAGCCAAAGTTTGAAGTATTCTTACGTGGGATGAGGAGCTTGTTGGCGCCTCTTAAGTTTTTCACATTATTTCGTACGATAAACAAGTCGCATATATATTCCGGTAACATGCCATTTACAGCTTTAAAAATCAGCACAGCAATTTCCGGTAGTCGTCAATTCGACAAAGTTAAACCGTAGTCATCATTGCCATAAAGGGGCACCCGTTTGTTGTAGACACACTTAGAGCTCTCGCATTAAGCCTTTCCAGCTTCTGATTATCAGAACCTTTACAGTTGAGCCAAATAGCAGAACAGTAAGTGAAGTAAGACATCATGTAAGAGTTGTAGAGGCACATTTTCGAGGAGATTGATGGCATGTTCTCTAGTCTGGTCTAAACGTCTGACTGCTTTCCAACTTTCTTATTAACCTTGGCAACGTGTTTGCTCAAATTTAGCGAGTTATCGATAGTTACACCTAAAATATGTAAATGGTCTACGATTGTTACCTGCACATCATTGACACTAAAGGAAAGATCACTAAGAGAGCTTTCCGGAAGAATAATACATTTACATTTCTCGGGGCCGAGCACTAGCTTATTATCATCAAACCAATGACTCGCGACAGCGAGATCGCCATCGATTACGGACTTTACCACCTCAGGATCGCGATCGCTGACAAAAAACTTAGTTATCATCGGCGTAGTTGGACAAATCAGCACGATTAATAAAATAGAACATATAGTTAAGAAAAATATTAAAAAGGAGGGGCCCTGAAACCGATCCCTAGGCTACACCCTTGGAGAAAACAACAACCTCCGAAGTAATATCTTCTATCCTCACGCGCTGGGACGTGTCTCTAAGGTAACTGTGTAAGAGGGCCAGGCTAAGTGGAAAAACGCCATAGGCAGCCAGCCTGGCAAGGAGGAGGTCGCGCGATATCTTATCATAAGCTTTACTTAGATCCACAGAGACTGCGCCAACAAAACATTTGTTTTCGAGAGCATTCCTCCAGTCCTCAATCAAACTTAGAGGTACTCCCTCAAAGCTGTAATTCCTTCTATACGCAGACAGGAACGGTGACAATATCGATCTAAAATAATCAGAGAGTTGGCGTGCAAGACACTTCTAAAAAACTTTATCCAGAGTAACTAGAATCGACGCTGGCCGGTAGTTAGATTTATTACGAGGATTGTCCTTTTTGAAGATGGGGCAGATTTCAACAAGCTTCCAACCAGCAGGCACAAAGTCAGAGTCAATGATCTTGTTGATAAGAACACATAGCGGATAGGCAAGAGCATCACCACCATCCCGCTATATTCTTAGCGGTATCTTGCCTTTTTCGATCAAGCGACCTAAGTATAAATTCGACTTCAAGTGGACTTAGAGAACAAAACTGAAAAGCTTCTCTCGCAGAGCAGTGTGTCTGTATGGCCGAGATACTTGGATGACTGGAGTTATCATTTTAACGCCCATGACTATCGATGTCCTTCGGAAAGGATGAAAAATGTGCACTGAAAATTTGTGCAATTTCCAGTTTATTGACAATAAGACTGTCACCCTCTTTAAGATGAATGGAATCCCGGCTGATGTTTTTCTTTGAGTGCATGAAAGGCTTGACCGTTTGCCAAAATTTTTTGGGTTTACATTTGGCGTTTACGGCGGTGGTACGAAAATAGTCGGATACAGCCTTATGTCTCAATGAAGATGTGAGGTTTCGCCAGGTCTTGTATCTGTCCCAATCCAGCCGGCGCTTAAACTCGTTGTAAAGGCGCTTTAATTTATTGCGTTTCCTAATTGCCTCAAGTAACTCAGGTGTCCTAAATGGCACGTGTTCACCATTTTCTGTTTTACGTTTAATTGACGCGCGGTCGTTAAGAATATCACATAACTATTAACTCCAAGCCCAGTAGATGTCATCAATGTCTTCAATGCGACGTCAAATGGAGTCGAATGCAAGTCTTCGCGAAATCGCTTGGGATCGTAATTCTTAAAAAACGTCTTTCGACGGTTATAGGACAAGACCTAGGATAGTGTGACCTGCTGACAGCATATACCAGGTGATAGTCACTTAAGCCCAAATCGAAAATGCTAAACGTTAAAAAAGACCGAGGTCTATTTGTCAGGATCACGTCAATAAGAGAACTAGACGTTGCAGTCACTCTAGTAGGCTCCCTGATCAAGTTGGTCGAGTTGTATTCATTCATTGAGTCCCGTAAGGTTCTTCCCTCCCTAAATCCCTTGTTCGGATGGGATATATCACAATTTAAATCACGTACGATTGCTAAGTTGTCATAACGCTTAAAACCGTTAAAAGCATGGAGTTAAACTCCGGTTCCCACAGATTTTTAGTTACATTTGGTGGCTCATAAGTGTACAGAAACAGTGTCCATTTTGATGACCTCCCGGGCTGTACTAGCAGAACAATAGATTCGATGTAATTGCCTTCCAAATGAGTAATTCTTCGTGTAATAGGCCTCTTCTAATATAAACTATGAGACTTCCTCCAAATCGATTACGATCTTTACAGAACATCTTGTACTCTTTGATACAGAACTGTGAACTGGGGAAAGCTCCATCTATCTTTGTCTCAGCAAGTATAAAAACATCAAAAACACCCTTGAGTATCATTGACTTCACTTTGAATCATTTAAAGCTAGCCACAAAATTCATATTTAGATATGCGATTCTTAAATTGCAGGGTAAAGCGTTTTAAAATCGCACTGAGGTCAGAGACTTGCGCACTTAGAGCAACAGGAGATTCCTTCACATTACTAATGTCAGGAGCGTCAACTCTAACCTCTACATCGTCAAAAACATCAGAAAAAGGAAGCTCTTTCAAAAGTTGACAACTAAGGCAAAGACTAATTGAGCCAGAGAGTGACAGGGAAAGACCTGAGCAAGACTTGAGTTGACTTGATGTTGCTTGGAGCGACTCTATGATTGTTAGTTAGCGTTTTGAAACGCACGGTGCGGTTTACTGAAGGTTTCTGCTTTTGCGAGGTCGAGGATTAGGACTGACGTCGCCGCTTCTTTGCAGTCTCTCTAATTGAAACGGCCAATTGAAAAGTAGCCTTGGTTGTGTGTCTCAGCCTAGTAACTAGATAATTTGTCCTACGGCAGGTGGCGAAACCAAAGAGCCGGATAGCGATGAAGCGTGATATGGTTAAAATTCGTCCTTGCCATGTGCTATCGGTGTTGAAACAACCCTCCGAGTCGCCCTGAGACGTTAACTGATAACTTGGCGAAAATTGAATATCGTTAGGTAGAGTCACGACGCCAGAAAGAAAAAAAAAACCAAATAAAAATGGAGGCCGAAGATAATACACGATTATTCACCATAACGGTCAGCGGTTACAATGCTACATGTGGTAGATGTTTGAGGCCAACAACCCTTTCCTGAGAGAAAAGGCTTATCATAAACAGCAATCTACTATGAATATTATAATGGGATGCAACTTTGTAAACATTCCCATAAAGTTTAAGTTCACATGTAGTCTCATCATTCATTAATCATCCTCCCTAGGTGTCCATGTTTTTCTACAACAGAGAGTGTGTACACTCATGAACGTGCGCTGTATGTGTGTATGGCTTATGGGAAGGTTTAAACTAGCACTAGTTTGGGTTAACATCTATCTATCTATCTAATATCTATTGCTCTAACGAAGGGCTAACGCTCGAAACGTCAGCTTTTTTACCCTTTTTCAACTTTCTACGTTTTCAGCTCAGTTGTTAACATTAAATTACCTGCTGTACTCTCCCACCGACGCAGCACCACAGTTTCTTTAGAAACTTACCCCCTTTACTAGTTTGGGTTAGTTTGCTTACCATTCGCAGCGACAGTAACACTCATGCTGTATTCTGATCCTATAGAGTTATTGGTCACGCATTTGTAGACAAACACTCCTTCACTTTCCAAAGTCTTTCTCCACACCCCCGAGGCACTTGTGTTTAAAATGGCAGTTTCGTTCTCAAAGAGCTGGTATGACGTCACTCCTGGATTAGCGTTAACAGAGCAGTTAAAGCTGATGATTTCTCCCGTACATGCTTTGTCGTCCATGGCAGAACTCATTAACTGAACATTCTCTGGTTTGTCTAGGATAGAAGAAAGAAACAATTAGGTGTCACTCAGAGTTCTTCAAAATCGTTGGGGAAAATGTTTTATCACATACATTGCAGATTTTTACAACCATTTCGAGCCCTCGGGAAAGCTGTAACTGAACATGACTGTGTAAATTTACAATAACTTTTACGTGTTTGATATTGCCAATCAGCTGCCAATACATCACTTCCCTTTCGCCCCATTCTCTCAGGTAACTAAATAACTGACAAAGCATTCACAATTCTCAATGCAAGGTTGTACTTCGAATTTTTTTAATTATGGTTGCTAACCAAACTGAGATGTTAAGATAAGAGACAAAATACTGCATGGCTTCTTATGGTTATTAAAATTTTTCTTCTCATTTGGACCGCGATATATCAAGTTAAACACTTCAAAAGAAATTCTATATCTAGTGTTATTTTCTACTCAATTTCCAATGTAGAAAAACAATGCAGCCTCCCAAGTGTTTTATTACTCTTTATTAATTTCAAAACAAGCTTAAGAAAAGTGAGAGGAATACCTCACAGCTCGGGAATCTAGCAACTCACACTTAGCAAAGAGTGGAAAATGGGCCACAAGATGAACACTCTAGACTTTAATGCATATTTTTACTTGATGATTATTAAATAAATAATAATAATAATAATCACTTACAGAGCACAGTGAGGAAAGTGCTGGCAGAGCTATTTCCACAGTCATTTGTAGCTTCACATTTGTATTCACCAGCATTATTCCTGCTGATGTTTGTAAGATAACGCACGACTCCACTGGACTGACTACGGCTGCTTACTTCTGTCCATGTTACAGTCAGCACAGGACTTCCAGAAACATAACAGGTGAAAGTCCTGTTTTCACCCTCAATCACTGTGATGTTCTCCAATGGATAAACTATAGAGGGCACTGAGAAGAAAAAAAGATAACAAAAGATTACTACGTGTTTATGAACCTAGACACTTATCAAATTTTCATTTTTCTTAATGCATTTGCATAACCCGAAAGCATTCCTATAAGAAATAAGGAGATTGTACTGCTTTAGCTCGTCTCATAAGTAGAAAGTTATTCTTTATGGATTCACGGTTAGTACTTTTACTAGTACATCATTAGATCCAGTAAATAACAGAGAAATTAATTCAAATTAAATGTAATATCAAAATTTCTGCCTATGACTTTTGAGATAACATGTAACTTTTCCCAGGACTGAGACATGTTTTAATTTCTCTTTCATTCATCAGGGTTTTCAGTAAGTACTGGCTTCCAGCTAAATATACTAGCTAAGAAAAATGTGACTTCTAGTAAGTACTGTACAAGCGCTGAGATTGGGAAAGCTGTGCGCTATGGGAATATAGCATGCAAATAAAGGAAATGGCATATAATTAAGAAAAACCACTAAAACAGGGACTAAGCTGCGTCCGAGTTATCGTGAGTGAAAATAAATGTATCTTTTGGACTAAAATTTCAACAAAAATCACCAATAGGGCACTTCCGAGTTCTCGCGGTTCAGTGATCTAGAGCCAAAATTACCGCGCAAAAACGAGGCTAAGTGTGAAGTCGCTCTCATCCGTGTTAATAATTAAGTACCGCGGTGGTGAAAATGAGAGAAAATTTGTCGAAATTCATTGTGGGAGAGTGAAAAATTATTTGTGTGAGAGAGGCACTCAGCTAAGTAATGACAGCAAAGGGAAAAAAAGGAGAACTTTTCGATTTATGCCAGAAAGCTGCAACAATGAAAATAGCCTTCTGCCAAAGAATACAAAAGGCTGTTCAAGGAGAAATTATAAACAAGTGAGGGCAAGTTTCCAGTCCAAAAAAATTTTTATTGCTTGGACTTATCATCTCCCATTTCTCTCTCATTTTAACCACTACTGCACTTAATTCTTTACACAGTTGACTTCACACTTAGCCTCGTCCTCGCCCCGTAATTTCGGCACCAGATCACTGAACGGCAAGAACTCATAAGTAGCAACCACCAGATAAAGAAAAAGAAGAACATGAACAAAATTTCTTGATTGTTGGTCCAATTCTCTTTTCCTCTCCTACAGTTCCATAATTTAAGTCTAACCATTAACTTTGCATTTGGAAGTTTGGTGATGAACTTTAAGTGATCCGAGACGTTATTTTCAACATGGAAGTTTTTACATATGAATATTTCAGCTCACTTCGAATGAGAGACGTTTCTCAGCTGAGCGATACACTGAGATTCTTCACTCTCTTTCCCTTAATCGACCAGCAAGCATACTTGTCAATTTGGCAAATAAAAGTGTTGCACACGTACAGTATCATTAGACTCACTAGAATTTCATGTAGCATAATATGGAATGTGAATGGGGTGACCAAATTTTTTCCTTTTTTATGGCGACCATTTTTCAATTAGAGCCCTGAATAGGATGGAGTCTAGATAGTCATCTATTTACAGTTAAAGAAACAGGATTGTTTCAACAGAGTAAGAATACAAAAGCCTTCATAAGACAAAACTGTAAAGTGCAGTGATTGCTCTCCACCTGAAGTGGACAGGTGTTGAGCTTTTTTTACTTACATGTGACACCTACATGTACTGATGTTAAACTATATTTTCGTTGTAATGTAAACTACAAGAACCTGTGGAACTAATACACAATATCAAAAACAACCTCACCAACAAAAATACCCATGTGTCGTTCATACTTGAAGTTGAATACGCAATACACAACATTACGGGAAAAATGGTATTAAAGCATCATCCCCTACACCAGTATTCATTTACCATATGTAGGCTGATGGCTGTAACAGGTAAAAACTACCTTCTAACACTGTACCTTTTACTGTAACATTTACAGTCTTCTTAGCTGTACCAACAGTGTTATTAGCCACACATCTGTAGCTAAATTCTCCTCCTTTTAAATCTTTTCTTATCCATACCCCAGCTGAGCTGTTTCCATCATTAACTGATCTTTCATTCTCAAATAGTTGATAAGTATGCACTGCAGGTTTACCATCTGCTGAGCAGGTGATACTGATAGCATCACCTTTACAAACAACCGAGTCATTCACCATTAACTTGACATTCTCTGGTATATCTAAAGAGAGGAAAACAACAATATTTGATCATGCATCAGTATCAGAGCATGTGACGTTGTACATCATTTCGCAAGAGCGAAACATTTTTCAGTCTAGTGCAATGCCATGGACGACTGATTCCTTCTCCTTTCCTTTCTTTTTTCTTTTCTTTTTTTTTTATTCTGACTTGCAGCTTTTTTTAAAATCATTTATTCTCCCTGAATCTAACAAAAGCCTATGCTGAGCTGTATGGCTTTTTAAGGCCCTGCTCGCATCATCACAAAGTATTTCAATAAAAGTGCCCACATGACTATACCACTCATACAAAAGTTAATATTTACTTATATTTTTTGTTTGTGGTTGATTTACACTTTTTTTCCATTTTGGAGTTTTATTTTGCATTATTTTTACCTACTATGACAATCAATCCTACATTCTATGAAAAATAAAAACCAGCCACAGGTACAATATACAGTTATATACTTACAATTAACTTCTACTTTCACTGTACGATTTGGTGCAGTTCCCATTCCATTATATGCTGTACAACGATATTTTCCACTGTTATTTCTGTTGGTTTCAAGGACAAACTGATTCCCAGTTCCCAGTGCAACACTGTCACTGCCATGAGCATATACTTTGGTCCAGGTGATGGTTGGTGTTGGTTCACCATCTGCGATACACTCTAAAGTAATACTGGGGTCACCTTCCACAACAACTACATCACTACTTACGTTGTTGAATTCTGGTGGATCTGTTAAAGAATTAAAGACAAACAAACAACTTTGCACACTATCCGCAATATACTCCAATATGACACTTGGGTCACCTTCAATAACAACTACATCTCTTCTGATTGAACTGAACTCTGGTGGATCTGTTTAGAAGTGACAATAACATCTTTTAGTTAAACACGGTGGGTTTTAAAGCTAATATGGCTTATGAGACCGTGTAAAAAATGTTAATCAAATAATGAAAATAAAAATACAAATAAAAAATTAAGATTAATAAAACTGAATGCATTCAATAAAAAGTGGAATATGTACAATAAATGATATGAATATGGTCAATAAAAGGCGAAATCCCTGTCAATTTGGGGACGGTCCATTTGCGGTGACTCTTTATTAAAGTTCAAGCTTCTGAGGGCGTGAGACGTTTTTGCCCTTGTGGCGTAGTCCCTGGCGCAGACAGCGGAAGGTTCTAAAATATTCCAAACAATGGATCCTCTGCGAGAAATAGAATTTTTCACATAAGTTTCAAAACGTTGTGCCCTAAGACGATGTTGATGACGGAGGTCATACTTATGCTCTTACCTTTGGATTATATGTTCCAAGCATGGTGGAGTTACGCGGTTGTAGATATTATAAATTAAGGTGGCTATTTTGACCTTATAAGTGTCGAATAAAAAGTCCCAGTAAGCTGTTTTTCTTACATCCTCAGAAGGCATGTCGCGCGGGAGGTTATATATAACTCTGGCGGCCCTACAATGTATTGGTTCCAGAGAATTAAATTCGTTTTTGTTTGTACAACACCCCCAAATTGGTAGCGCATATGTAACTGAGGATAAAATGACTTTCAAATAGAGATCTAAAAGCGAATTCCTGGGTGAAAAGCGGCCGCGTTTGATCAAATTGAGCTTTTTAACGAACCCTCTCTTGAACTCTGACATGTGTTTTGACCACGTAAGCTTGTAGTCAATGGTTACACCAAACATTTTAGAACTTAAGGACCAATTTATGAGATGCTGGCTAATTTTTAAACTGCCTAAGGGACCGATAAGATGATTTCGTTTAAGGATCATTCCCTCGCACTTTTTGGAGTGTGGTACTAGGGAGTTATGTTTGCACTAGAGGGCGAGTTCTTCTGGAGCTTTGTTCAGCGTTGTTGTGACCTGGTCTACAGATTTACCAACACAGTACATGGTAGTATCATCGGCATACATGAACGTCGTTGCTTTCGGTAGATCGCTTGTATACAAGGCGAAGAGTATGGGCCCGAGTACGGAGCCCTGTGGTATACTGTGGTCAACTTTGGTATTCTCAGAGGGTACGCCATTGATTACAGTATACTGTTCCCGTTCAACCTTGCCAATAAGTTTCCCGTGATTCCAAAGTTGTGCTCCAGCTTGGGGAGAAGGATTGAGTGTGAAACGCAATCAAACGCCTTCTGGAAGTCGATGAATACGGCGCCCACAACTAATTTGTTATCTATTGCTCGTCGCCAAGTTTCAGTCAGGTGGATGAGTAATAGCTCTGTCGATCTTCCTTTTCGGTAGGCCCATTGGTTGTCAGTGACGAGCGCTTCGTTTTCCGAGAAAACATGTTTCTTAATCATGTCCGCTACACATGATTCTGAAATCTTGCTGGGTACGTTTAGCAAGGAGAGGGAACGATAATTACTCATTTCCGTGGCATCATCTTATTTGAATACAGGTGTTAATCTAGCCACTTTCCATTTACTGTAGACTCTACATTCGCGTATAATAATTTAGGTGATAAACCATCCAGTCCGATGGCTTTGTTATTCTTCAATAATGTTATTTTCCTGTCAATATCAAGGCTAGATAAATTAATATCGGATATGCATGATACATATATGGATCATGGACTGGTCAGGAGTTGTGGTGCTTGCAGTTGTCCAGAATTTAATTTCTTAGCTATCTTAGAGAAGAAACAGTTCATAGGACTCGCCTTCTCCGTGTCTTTTACCGCTAAGCTGTTGTCGTCACGCTTTAATAGACCTATCTTCTTCCTTACTTTGAGGTTGGTAGCTTTGGATAATACATTCCAATACGTCCTGTAAATTAGTGAAGAAATTTGACGAGTATAGTTCAGATCTGTAAATCACTGAAAACAGTAAATTAGTGGTTGGAAATTTGGCTTGAATACAATACACATCCGCCACCTTTACGTTCCTTTCTATCAAGGCGTAAAACCTCGAGGCCGTCGATGTGAATATCACGGTCGGCGTCTGTTGAGTTTAAGTGTGTTTCAGTGATCCCTAGGATGTCGAAGCGGCATATGTTTTGTATCAGTCTAACATCGGCAGAAATATTGGACAAGATGGCGGCCGCGCTTGCGCATGTCGTCCATAATGGCGTCCAAATAATATAAGAAACTGTATGGAAATTTGTAAAATTTCTAAGATATAACAATCAGGAGCTCATGGTCCCGTCTGCTCTCGATCGAGACATATTCAGCACTGATTCTGCTATTCATCAAACCTCACAGGGACTCGATGAATAAAAACCACTTACTTCCCGAGCCAGTTCTTTTGTCATTGATTATTGACCTAGGTCGCCATACAGTTCTTCAAAATCCGTCGTTCTCCGTCCCAAACACTCGCCTGTTACAGGAAAGTGCATCAATAAAGTCAACTGCTTTCGATCGAATTGACTGCTACAGAGTTCGAAGCGTCCAAATATCCTGTAAAATTGCCATTTCCTCCCATCAAAAAAGTTCCCAACGCGCCAGAATATCCCTTATTTTCCATGTTGAGTAAGTGACGAGACGCCATGTTGAAAACGATGACTGAAATAGTTAAACACGAGCAACGCTGATCTTCGAATCGTCGGCCATATTTGTTTATGTTCTTGCAGGGAAATAAATTAGTTCTCGGTCCTCTTCGGAATAAAAATATTCCAGGCATTGAATGCAAATTCAGTAGTCTTAGCGCGAAAATTAAATTAAAGCAAATCAAAATTCTAACATCATGTCATCGCTCTGCCTCGAAAAATCCCAAAGATTTACTTGCAGGTCTACTTTTCTTTTTCTTTTCATCAAATAGAAGATCTGCGGTGCTCAAATTGTATCAGTCATGGTACGAAACACCCTTCTTTGCAGATCGAGCCGTGATCGCCGGCATATTGAATTCTCTTGATATTGTATTGTTCAAGAGTGTAATACGATATATCGCTGATAATTGTCAGCGGGCTCGAAATGTCCTTGATTTCTGCGATGAGTTCATCAGTTTTGTTACGCAAGTTACAGATATTCAGATGACCAACACGAATATCTTCTGGGGCGGCATTGAGCTCGTTTGTCATATTGTACAAATCATCTGCGTTAGTCGCCAACTCAGCAGTCAAGTCTCCGATTGAGTCCTGATGGTTGTCGCCAAACAGCGAGGAAAACGATTCATCGGTAGTATGGCTGAATGGTTTTGAGGGTTGGTCCAGGGTTCTCGCTAACATCTCCGCTTATTACCACTCACACTAGTTGGAAAGTAGAATCTGACTTCGCGTAGCGGCTAACCCGTGCTCTATAATAGCCTGTCACCTTGCTTAAACTTCCAACATGGCGCCGGCAGTTTGTAAGCCGATAGTAACACGGGTCTGTATATCTTCACTGAAGTGTCGATATGATGTAATCTCTGGCTCAGGCAAGGTTGTGTTGGTTGATTCATCGTCTGAAGGTTATTTTTTCGTGCTTCTGACAAGCAGTACGATTAAAATAAGCTTAAAGCAGCAACAAACGCAGCCGTTTCCGTTAGCCACGACGAACGGTTATGATAAATCATCCCACAGTAAAAATTTGAAAAATTGGACCAATCTGCCCAAAACTTAAATGCATTTGAAGTTCCAGGTTGGTTATTGCTTTGACATGGACTTTTGACCAAAAAGTGGCCTATGTTTTTGTCATGTCTGAATGAAATTAGCGGAGATTGCGCAAAGATATTACTTTAGTGCTACATTCCTAGGCTACCCGGAAAATAGCAGCAGTTTGCGTCAAGAATGAATGAAATTAAATATCTAACAACAAAGCAAGATTCACCTTCACGGAGTAATTTCAATATTTCAATCTACAACAGATAGAAACAGTAACGATAATATTCATGAAACTTTTAGCGGTTTACTTACACTGTACTAGAACAGTCGTTTTGTCTCTGGCAAGATCAAAATTACGGTTGGTCACTTCAATTTCGTATTCTCCACTCTCAGATCTCTGTAATTCAAAGATTGTAATTTCTGATCGTGTAGTATTGATGTTTTCTTGAATGCGACCCTGGTAAACACCTTTTGGAACCGCTGCGTCGAAGTTTATGTCATGTTTGATCACAACGACGCGGGAGGGAGAGCTGCTGACGAACCGAAAGAGAACTCTGTCAAACGTTCCACTAAGGTTGTACTGCCACACAAAGGTGATATTATTGCCTTCCAAAACATACAACGGATTTGGAGGAGTTGCTGTAAATCTTGGTAATAATTCTACAAAACAAAACAAAAAAATTATGTAAACAGCACAGATCCTTCAACCAGTTTCGAAATATGACCCGACAGTCCAGCGCGAAGCTGTTTTTCGCGCCAAAGGATACGCTTGCTGAGTAAAGATGAGCTCGTGTACCTACCTGCCTTACGAATAAACAAACCAAGCATAAGAATATGATAGAAACTTTAGATATGACTAGAAACATCGCAATTTCTGCGCGGTGAAGGCGAACCGCGCCTCAAGATGCGACGGAAGGGAAGTAAAGGAATAATATGCAAACGTTATATTTAGTGGCCCACGAAATGTGAACCAGCGGCTACGTCGCGTTTGCTTCTTCTGCCTTCACCACTTCACGTCTCATCATCTATTAGATATGGAACATGCGGGAAGTTGGGTCTGTTGGAAGGGTACGAAACATGCGTAAGAGTTGCCCGAGGCGTAGCCGAGAACAAAAGTCTAACTTCTTCAATTCAATCCAAATTATCCAAATGCTTCATATCTCGATAAATGCAAAGCTGATGAATGAATAGATACATTTCTTACAGTTTAAATATTTATTTTTCATAAATCAAACTATTTGGAGAAACAATTTGCATTAGCTCTTAATAAGTCGGCTCTTTCGAAAACATGCTCAAATAAAACAAGAACAGTTCAATAGCTTACCAGAGAAACATATGCACCCGAAATTAGACATAAGATCGAAAAAAATTATCAAGACTGAAATATGTCGAGACAGATGAGTGGCAGATACGCTGTTAGAAGCGGAAAGCGTACAGATCTCCCGGATTGGAACCCGCGCTATAGGTTCACATACTTGAACGCTGGTTACCACGCATCACGGCCAGAAAACTGCGTAGCGTTGTGTTGAAAGTGTTGAAAGTTACTGGATTCATTTTTAAAATCTTCCCATGAACAATACTTTGCGTATCAAAAACTATAAAAAAATATTTACCGACCCATAGAACAGATCTGGAGGATTTGCTGTAAATGATGGTGCTAATTCTACGAAGGAAACGTTTTTTAAAAGTAAGGAAAACCCCCTAGATTTGGACCCCTCGGTCCACATCCGCTAACGGATATGAACCCCCCAACAAAACTGAGTGAAAACATCATTCTTAACGTTCTAGTAAAAATGGATGATACTTTACATTCCTGTGCGTACTGAAGTATGTTTTTAAAACAAAACATGCGTATCGTTAAGGCATACGAACTGGCATCCCGTCGGATGTTTCTTTTGACCAAGGGAAAATGGGCAAGAATTTAGTTTAATGTCTGGAGAGGTCGTAACATTATGGAAACAAATTTGCAGAAAGGAGGGTAAGTTCATCGAGTTCCGTTGCCTCTTCATGACCTGATATTTCAACGTAAATTATCGAGAAGGCGCCTATCGATCACCTTTGTCTACTTTGTAAGTCACGCAAGCGCGCAAGCGTTACGACCGATCACGTTTACCCAACGTTTTAGGACAATTCGGCATCTAATTTTCATTCAGTTGCTGTGAAAACCTAAAATCCTCAACGTAGAAGATAAACAAAGTTTGAACGGTCAAAAGGAGATCTTGGTCAATTTTAAGAATTACGCAAATGATCTTTAACTTGAACGCAATTGAGCAAACACATGGATTTGCGCTGTTTTTAAGAAGTTGGGGGATGGAAGGTAGAGATATACCCGCGGGTTTGAGGCAACCGTGACTTCATCGGTGTATAAACTATGCACTGATATGCTTTTTCAGTCCGATGAACGCCTGCATTTTGAGAATTCTTTCGTACAAAGTGGTGAATTTTTGATATGCAAACGAAGGTCGAAGAGGAGGGTCTCCTGTGATCACGCTGGTATGAAAAATAATTCAGGTGAAGTTTCCATATTTTGTCTGTGAACTAACTGAATACATCTTGTAACTTGTAGCAAGACAGAATTCCGTGAGTTACATTGTTATAGTCGCTGCGCGCTGGACAAAATCTTTGAAATTTACACTTTCGATCGCTGTCCACAGGGGTGGTCTGGCCAAAAATCATTTTTTGGCTTGTGGCGACGCAAAAAGAGAGAATTGGACAACAACTAAATATTTTTAAAATATGTGTCCTAAACACTTTTCATGGGCAAAAAATAAAAGAAACTTTTTTCCGACGGGAAGTCGAGAGGACCGCTCTTAGCGAGAGCGGCACTTACGTCCCAAAGCACTCAGCCATCCTTCCTTACACGTGTTTAGACTACAACCAGGATTAAACTTAAAGGGAATCTCGCAAGCAGACTCGGCGTTTCATAATTCAACTGCATGAGGTTCAAAACATTGTTATGACTACTGCAGGAAGTTCCGGGATCGGAATGTATGGAAAAAACATCAACGGTAAGGGCTGTCATCGTTGAAATTATGCTTTAAGACTCTTAAGAAGTATTTTACTACATCTTTTCCATGTTGATGGAATGTACGGTACATTTTCGGAACTCTGGTTTCTTTGACGTTTTCTTATTTTATGGAAAGGAAGATTTAAAATTCTCTCGGACGTTTCTCCGTAAATGCATGATTTCTCCAACCATGCAAATGGAACTGTCGTTTACTCCACCTGACAGTCACGCCATCTGTTGATACATGTATGCCATGTACGCTGTGACTAAATGCCCTGCAGCCGAGCACGGTCTCAAATAAACTAAATGCCCGGCAGTTAAACATTTTCACGCAATTTCCGCCGAAAGGTTCTTTCAAACTTCTTAAGAATATCAAATGTTTGTTAAGGAATGCCAACCGAATCTAAAAATGTATTTGGTTTTTTAAGGGACAAATTCTCCGAGCTTGTGCATACTATAAAATCGCTCCGTTGTCGACAACTTGGAAATTTTACGCTTCTGATCAGACTGCTGAGCACGGTCTCAAATGGACTAAGTGCCCGGCAGTTGTTTTTCTTCGTTTGCCCACCTTTCCCTTTAAAGGTGTTTTCATTTTCCTTCAAGAATACTTTGACGATAAAACACCCTTTTGAATTTAGCGGGCCGTACAATGTCTCTTTCTTCTGCTGAAGGAATTCACTAAGAACGAAGCGGACACTCATCTTTGTTTTGTGACAACTTTGTGTGCGGTGATTACACGTATATTTCGCATGACTCCTTTGGAGAGAGAAAGAGGAAATTTAAATTTTAAAAGGGCTGTTGTATGTGTTGATGAACAACAGTTCGAAAACCTTAGCGGAAGTTATCTTCACAGAAAAGTCACTTACATCTAGTTTTCCCTTTTGTCAGAGAAGCTACAGCGAGGTTTTTACTTCTTAATTGATACGTGGTACACATACTTTTGTCCGCTAACGCATATGATTTAAACCATTAACGATTGGTTTAAGGAGAAAAATATGCCAAATCGATGCGCCGGTCGAAAAATTAAAACTAAGAGGGCGATAGAAATGATTCTGGGTAGCAGAGTCTATTGTCATCCATTTCTTATTAGTATTTCATTGCAGAGGTCATCAACAACACAATTTATGTAAGACATCAAGGACTGCGCCAACAACAAAGCAACGATCGATCACGTCACGCACGCGTGATTTTCCGAAAACTTTGGCTTAAAAGCTGGCATAAAAATTACAATGCTATCGTGAAAAACAAATCGACGTTAATATTCCATTAAGGTCTATAACTTTATTTTTCATGAAAATGACGTCAACGTAAAGGAATCACGAGGCACAGCTGAGTGGGTTCAATTTAGTTTCAGACATCATTTCTTTGATCATTACGTTTATAGAAAATGAAAAATTGTGTTCGATTTGTTCACCTGGGTTGTAAATAAATTAATTGAGACAAGCGTTCCAAGTTTCTCTGCTCGTGCAACCAGTTTCTAGGGATGTAACATTTCAATTGCCGTCGATTATTATATCTCGGGAAGTAGATTAGCTTGTTTTCATGAGAGCCTCGTTCACTTTGAGCTGTAGAACAAACAAAAATCGGCAAGACACGTCTTGACGCATACTGTTATATCTCGGTTATGGATTATTTTCTTTCAGTTCTCTTTCCAAATCTACAATTATGTTTATCTATGGCATATATCTCATCATACCTGCACAAGGGACAAATAGTAAGGATGGAATCAGCGCACTGACAATAGGTGCGATCCAATTCTTCATGGTAAGCTAAGATTATTTACTGCTCACCCCAGTAAAAGTTGATATATTTAGCTTATGATTTGCTTTATCACTATGCATGTCAAAAGGTCAACTTTAAAAAAAAAATAGAAAAAAAAACATATCGTCTCCTGTCCAGCTGTAAAAGAAGGGGCATTGTTCCTTCGCTCTGTGTTTAGGAAGCCTTTCAAAAAAAAAAGGATAAATTCAGCACATTTTTCGCTTTTTTGGGCCATGTCATTAAGTGTTATATTCCGTAAGTTTTCAAGCAAAAGCACATTACTTAATCAAGTAAAATATGCACCCTTTATCTAGACCCGTTCCTACGTGGCATTCTAAGCCAACAACTCGAAAACGACTTCGAAATTTTCGAGCGCTGGTTATACCGTAAATTTCAAGTCCTCCTTAGGTTACAATCTACACGGACTTAGATGATCATGTTATTATGTTTATCCAATGCTATTACGTCAGCAATACTGAAGTTTCGCAATGGAAGGAAAATTCACTCACTCATTTACTCGATTTTGATCTGTTAGAGAGTTAATTCATACATTAAAACTTGGATCTAAAGTATTATCGCTGGCTCCTCTACTAAGTTTGCTTCTATCACTCAAGTACAACATTTGATAATTTTCCATTTGTGCAAAGCTAAGCATTTGTCACTCAAGTCATGCATGCTAAAATATCTTATTTACATATTGTGTTCTTACTGTTTCTCTTTCCAAATCTGTAATTATCTTTATCTATGGTAAAAATCTCATACTACCTGCACAAGGGACATATTCTAAGGATGGAATCGGAGCATTGACGATTACATTGACGATTGACGATTACATATTTAACTTTGATCCAATTAAGGTTAATGATCAGGACTTAGAGTGTGTAGAGCAAGCAAAGATCTTAGGTTTGCAGATATCTTGCGATCTTACGTGGAATAATCACGTATCCGAAGTTGTAAAGAAAGTAAACAAGCGCCTGTATTTTTTGCGTCAGCTTAAGCGTGCACAGGTCAAGTCGGAGGAACTTTTGCTCTTCTATTTGACTTGTATTAGGCCTGTCACTGAATATGCATGCCCTGTTTATCATCATAGCCTCCCGCAATACCTTTCAGTAGATCTTGAGAGATGTCAAAGGCGAGCTCTACGTATTATCTATCCAGATTGTTCGTACAATGAGGCGCTTCTTTTGACTGGTCTAGTTCCTTACACAACCGCCGCGAGTTCTTATGTGATAAGCTTTTTAATTCCATCCTGTCTAATCCCTCGCACAAGCTCTATAGCTTACTACCTCCCAAGAATGAGTGCGAAGTCAATTTAAGGAGTCAGCACTCTTTTACTACACGGCGCCTCCACACCATTCGTACTCGAAATAGTTTTATCCATCACTATGTCCATAAAGCAATGATGTAATATTGTTTTTCTCTTAATTATATATTTTTGTCTTTTTAATTAGTTCTTCTTAGCCATGTATTTTTTGTAGTATATATTTTATTGTAAATCAAACGTAATTCAGCCTATGGCTGCAAGGTTCTTGATAATAAACTATCTATCTATCTATCTACAACAATCAATTTCATAATGGTTGTGCCAACTCCATCAAGATGAAATTTGTTATATTTAGCCTTTGATTGGCTTAATCGTCATGCATGCCTAAAAGTCGACCAAAACAAAGAGACAAAAAAATATGTCGTTTCCTTTCCAATCGTAAGAGTTGGGGCATTGATCCTTCATTCTGTCTTTTAGGCAGTCTTTCAAAAAAAATGATAATCATTCTACACATTCGTAGCGTTTATGAGCCATATTATAATGTCCTATTTCGTAAGCTTTCGAGCACAAACACACCGTAGCTTTGTTCAAGCAAAACGTAGACCCTGTTTTTGGATATTCCTACTGATGACCTTTAAATCCCGAAATCCCACGTAGTACGCGGGATTTCCCACGTAGTACGCGGGATTTCTGTGTGCAGAAACAAAGCGTTGCTACGCAACAGCTGAACTTTAAAGTTTTTAAGTTTACCGCGTATTATGTAAATTTTCCTAGTATATAAACGATAGTCACATGAATATTCTTTCATTAAACCCCTGAAGAGTGAAGCGATTCACGAAACAGGCTTGTCGGGATATGTAGTTGCGTCGTTTTTTCCTCTCATAATATTTATTCTGCTCTGCTTCAACGTATTGAGCACTGTTCCACGCGAAAATCGACTTGCAGACTTTCTTTATATATATATATATATATATATATATATATATATATATATATATTTAACAAATAGAGAAGCCTTAACTGTGCTCCGTTCTATTATAAAGCACTTAGGAAGCGGCTAGAGCACGAAAGAAGTGTAGGGAGAAACACTCGACTACGTCTCGTGTTTCTCCCCACTTCTTGAGTGCTCGAGCCGCTTCCTAAGTACTTTATTACAGAACAGAGCACAGTCAAGGCTTCTCTGTTTGTTTTATAATAAAGAATCCGTTAAATTCCCTAAGCAAACTCCCAAGCACTACTCTCAATTTAAGAAACAAACTTTATTTCCAAGGCGAACAATAGTGTCGTCAGCATGCTCTATACTCTCATAAAGCACGTTACCGTAAGCCAATCAAAATCCGTGCTATAATAGTTCAAATAATCTGATTGGCTGTACAAGACGAAAGCTGTCAAAAGCGTCAAACCATCAAAGTTCACAATCTGCGATAGTTTACAAACTAGAATAGTTCGGCAGGTCGAATTTAACATTTTTGCCTGAAATTTTTAAGTCTCTGATGCAGAAACTTGAAGTGAAATGTTCCGTGAACTTCAGCCGAATTATGGCTCATAAAAACGCGCGAGTTTTTTCACATTACAAGGTAGAAAACAAACTGTTCAAGGCGAGTGTTTTTTGAATGAACGACAGCCGAATTCACCGGAACATGAAGATCGCTCGGGATGACAGTGCCGCAAAACTCGGCTGCAGTGACTGATGCGACTTTCCACTCAACGCGTCGGAAAGGATATCAAAGCAAGCTCTTATTTTTTCACTCGAAGAGCGGCCGATGTTTCTGAGGCTTGCTTTACTGTGATGAACGGAGATCGCCATGATGGACTTCAGCACGATCATATTCGCTCAGACACCGTCATGATTAGTATGAATTTTTAACAGTTATACCAGTTTGGTTATATTTTTCATCATTTCTGTTTTGTTCTGTTTTGGTTTTGAACACTGAACTTTATATACTATACGAGTGTTAGCTGTGTTTGATTTTCATTACCGTACGTAAGCTTGCAATCTAACCGAGCGTAAACCAATGACAGCGCGCGTTATATCCGAACTTTATTATAATTATATTTAGAGTCTGCTTTCGCCAAAAAAAGTAGGACTTTCGTTGGATTCTGCTTCCCATGGGGATAGGCTGACACTCTCTGCAACTGAATTAATAATCAAAGGCTTTGAATATTTGACATGCTTTGCATTGATCAGTGTTCCTCATAAGCTAAGTTATTCTCCATTTTGACTTTCATACTACCAAATATCAATTTAACTACATGTTAGCAACAAGTACTTGCTTCCCTTAGTTGTTAGCTGCATATTCAGAGGAACGTGTTCCAGCCTTAGTATAATCTAGTTTTGAATTTTTTATTATCAAGGAGTATGTAGGAAAAACAGTATTCTCCTATGGCGATAAGACTAGTTCCACAATTTTTAAACAACAATTCAATTTATATTCTCATAGAGTGGATTGTCATAATGTTGCGTATGGACGAGTCTCTGCGAATAACAAAAACAAAATAGATTAAGGTAATGAAAATGAATGATCAAGCCTTTTCATTTCCTTCGAATCATTCTTTAAATTTTGCCAAAGGTTGGCCGGAAGATAAGCAGGATTCTCTTCCCAGCAATCGTGCATTATCTTGTTACTGCAAACATGAAACTTTCCGTTTCGATGTTAGTAATTTCAAAGGTCTTTAAAAAAATACATTCTTCCAAGCTACATAAGAAGAAAAGGTGGGGAAAGTGCGTCAAAGCACTCGGACTTGGTGATAAATAGTATCAATCACAGGTCAGTGACTGATGGAACCACTACTCTAGTGAAGCTGAAAAAATAAACGGTGGTCAATGGAATATGTGTTATCAACGTAAGAATACCATCCTCATCAGAGAATCGATTTGAAGAAACATACATAAAAAACTTCGTAATGCAGGTCATAAAATACAGATAAAAGGATTGAAAGCCATATAACACGCCCAATTTCCCTACCCACCCCTGTGCTATTGGGTAACACGTACATTCAGTCTCTAAAACCTGATCGGCACATGCGCTTGCTATCTAATGTAATCTCCCAGCATCCTGTAACTCGGTAGAATCACAATCAAACTTCAACTTACAGGTAAGTCTCGTTTAATTTTTAAATTTTCATTTAATGGTTAACATTCCGTAACTGAGAGGCTAAACAAAACTTCTTAGTCCATTTCCCTTTTCGCAATATACTACTATATCTTAGCTGTCATTTAATGTAAGTTTCAAACCACAGGCTACACATAACAAAAATGTCAAATCGCCATTAATGGTGATTTGAATGGATACCCACGGTGGACTTGAATCTTTAAACCCAAATATTTTCTGCATGACATATGATAAACCACTGTAACTAGTTATTTCATATGCATCACCATTTTTATAAAACTGACTCGCGTCCGCGCTACCCATTGACGTCGAGCACCGATTGCCAAACGGGTATTCACTACATGTGATTATAACAGAGCAGAGTGTCTGAAAAAAATGCAATCCATTTCAGGCTAACCTGATTCTTTAGCTCCATTGAATCTTAAGGAATTGAACGACAACATAGGTACAATCAATTGTCATAGGGGTCGATATTCACTGGACACAAATCTTACTTTTTATGAAAACTATGATGTAACATACATTGATTACTCTTGCATCTTCACAAGATCGAACCTGCTACACTCAAGACCACGATTTCATTATAAGGAAATGGCTGACCGGCATATCATAAAATTCTCTAAAGTAAGAACATTTTGAGACAACTGTAAACATGAAGAAATTCTGGTTTAAACAAATGGGATGCATATATTCTCTTATATATTACACCTCTTATTTAAAAGTCACCTTACCGATCAACTCTCTCACCTAAGAGGTGGTAATGCCGTAAGTAACATGCTTATTTACCTTTGTTATTTCGTATGGTATTGTGAACGTATCATTCATATATCTATACCATAGAGGAAATGGATTCCTGGCCAATTGCAACGTCCCCTCCTCGAATATCTCCATGTAGATGAGGGAATTGGAGGAATTTGAAGAGGAGGCAAGACGAAATGCACAAAATTTTTTAATGCTACTAAGAAAAAACAGTCAACCACCCACCTGTACTACAGTAGTACCCATAAAAGCACTCAGCACGCTCACACTCATCATTGCCAGAACAGAAACCCTAAACCGAGTTATTCAATGTGCGATTAAGCTCCAGACTTAGTGGAAATCATCGACTAATTCCCTGACTTTTGTGAATCCCTAATCCCCTCAAAGCCTAGTGTTGCGTTCTGTGAAGATCACCATGTTGCTGAATCATGGCAATGTTGGCCATCGGCCCAGTTGCTTCAAAACAGCGCCACCCATGTCCCTGACAACCGTGAATCCCGATATCTGGCATGACGGATATCAGGAATTATTATACAAAAGAGTGCGAGAATCCCCGAAAATTCAGCGACTTCTACAACATCGATATAAAACGACATTCATTATGCCAGCGTTCGTCGGGTAAGATCGTAGAAATTCATTCTGAACCCTTCTTAGATTTCGCGAAGCTCTCGACATGGTACAGGAAAGAGCATCCAAAAAACGTATTCTACTGAAAAATGCACACTGCTCGCTTGTGGTTGCAGTTTTTATTCGGGGACACGTTTTAACTATTCGGATTACATATTGAAATGCATGCTCACCCACAGTAAATGCAATAACGTAAACAATTTGTCCAGCATTTCTTCAGCTAAAGCTTGTAAGGTTTATCAGCAATAACATTTAACAAAAACCTCATTGTTGCGTATAACATTCAACGACGTAGGCTGAATACCGCTTAAAGTGCGCAGTTATTCTCATTGAATCTTTGTGATAACCATTGACTATTTATCATTAAAATAGGTAATTGTTGCGTATAACATTCAACGACGTAGGCTGAATGCCGCTTAAAGTGCGCAGTTATCCTCATTGAATCTTTGTGATAACCATTGACTACTTATCATTAAAATAGGTAATTGTTCACCTTGACTTCCATACCCAATATCAATTAAAGTACATGTTGGCAACGACTGGCTGCTTTACTACGACTTTATGAGTAGGGTACTTTTTTTTGGTTGTTAGCTTCATAGTTAAGGGGACTTGAATTAGCACTAAGACACAACTAGTTTAAAAAGTCTATTTTCAAAGCGTATGTGGGAGAAACTGTTTCCGCCTATGGTTGAACAAGAGCTTAATCCATGCCTGCATAAAGAATGTTGTCATAATGTTTCATGTTGATGAGCCTCTGCAAGGAAAAAGATAAAAAGAAAATCGATTAAATGGCTTTTACATCAAAAGGTGACTAAGCCTTGTTTGAATTTATGATGTATATATTTCACCTGATGTTGATTTTCCATTTCCTTCAAATCGTTCCTCAGATTCTCAAACATTGGACGATCATCAGGATTCTCTTGCCAGCAGGCTTGCATTATCTTGTAACTAGAATAGAGAAAATAATTTTTCTATGGTCTTACGAAATTTAAAAAGTACTTCACAATATATCCTGCGCAGCTACATAAGTACGAAAGTTGGGATCCCTTACGCTTAAGAAGTTGAAGAAGGTAGTGGTCAATAAATTGATAGCTGTTTTTTTTAGGTCTGGAATACCATTCTCATTTCGAAACAGCTATCGAGGTAATGAAAAAAATTCGAAACCTTACATATTAAGTTCATGAATAATTAAATAAATGAATACATCCATGGCCTTACAGGGTATCGTCCACGTGCCTTGGTTTAGGCATCCTGTAACCCTGAGTCAGTAAATCTGCCATTTTTCGTCCGTGAATCTTTGGATAAGGAGAGCCACCTAAAACGAGAGGTTAAACAGGAAGATAACGAATCGATCGAAAAGTGTGTCATCCATCTAAAATACATTGAAACACAATTATCTGACATAACTATGGTGAAGATTTCGTAAAGGACGATTCCAAAACTCCATCTGAGTAAAGAAAATGCCACCAGGCTTCATTGCAAGTTCACAGATACAGGTATAATTATATCATAGTTCGAAGATTTTTAGATTTGAATTTCTTTTTTTTTATTATTATTATTATTATTATTATTATTCAAAACTGTTTATCAGCTTATTAGATCCACTTACACATCACTTCGCAAGCTGTCCATTTCACCGGCAGTCTTCCCTATTAAAACAAGTTGAAAGGAAATGATGAGGAGAAAGAGCAATGATGCTTCATTTTGTTTATAAACGCAGACTTTCTGATGATGATGAGGTATAAACCATTATTGAGAAACAAAGTGACAGGAGGTTGAGATAGATAGATAACGGTATTACCCAAACACGTAATATATCGACATATTGAAATCAGAAACCTTTGATTTTCTTTCGTAGATGTTTTCCTGGCATACGTCTCTTGCCATTCCAAAATCAGTTACCTTACATCGTTCTCGCTCTCCAACCAAGACGTTCCGGACTGCAAGGTCGCGGTGAATAATCTGTCGAACATCATACAAAGCATTGATGAATAATTAAAAAGCGTCCCACGGAATATCATGTCAATCCTCTTCTGATCATTGATTTCAAGCCGTAGTGGACAGGGGCCGTTTTGAGATGCGAGACTAGACACTTTCCGAGTTGCATCTACGAAAGAACACTTAGTTTTGAAAAAAATAACCTTAAAATGTTATTCTTTTATCAAACGTATATCCCAGTAGAATCTTTCACTGTTTAAATATCATCAACCTATTTTTCCCCCAAATTAAAAAGAAAACGCTTCCCTGAAAATTGGAGAGCTTTCTTGGAAATCTTTTTGTTTTACAAACAGTAACTCAGTTTGCGCTAACGAACAGCGTTTAAAGATTAAACTTTCTTGTTTGCAACAAAACAAAAGTGACTGATGCAATGGATGCTTTTGATCATTTCAAACAAACTAAACCACATAGAAAAGACTCCCCAAAGTACTAAAAAAGTTCATACTTAAGTCACTTGCATCCAAGTATATTTTATCCACATGAAAATTTTAATAAAAATTGAAATGAATAAAGTATCCCTTACATCGACTGACGCCGAGACAGCAAAGTTATTCATATGCTGAAAGCAACTTACATTTTTAGACGACAAATAATGAATACCATCAGCCACTTGCCAGGAAAACTTCATCAGTTGCTGGGAAGTCAAACTCGTCTGTGGCTTAATATCCGGGTCCTTGAAGTAATTATCTTCTAAATGTCGGCTCTTTCTCAAATAGCCCAGGAGATCTCCATACGGAACATACTCGATAAGTACAAGCAAAGGATCTAAAAAGATGTTTTTTTCAAGAAACAGAGCACTCGTCTACATTATCACTTAACAATGATACTTACGGCGATGGAAAAGCGGAAATAATTTGTAATTGTGTCAAGGTTATTCAAATTTTAAACCAGGATCTGCGGTAGACTGGATAGATAAGATTAAGTTAAAGGAATATAAGGGAGCTCCTAGGGATAAAAAGATAAGAACAATCTTTTACCAGGTACGTATGTAACAAACGCCCTTTGTTAATGTTGTTAGGATCATCACTGACGAGATTACGTGTGGCGAGAGAGAAAGAAAGATGAGAATTAAAAGTGTTTAGTTGTCGTAGTGTATAATAATTACTTTAGTTGTCGGAGTGAGAAAAGCACAAATAAACCAAGCAGTTTCAAAAATTTTATTTTCTGCACCTGATTCAGTGACGCATCCCAGCAACCTGATGACGTGAGGATGAGGCTTAAGTTTCTTCATAACTTCAAGTTCTGACAGCAAATCTTTTCTCTCTGTGTCTGTGGCGTTACCTAGAGCATAGGACAACTGTCCAGTAACAGCTAAGCCTTATCTATACTAAAACGCTTTTAAGACAATGAATATAGCACCTTTCAGCATTTTTATGGCAACTGTGATTGTCTCCTCTCTTCCACGAAGGTTTGAAGCTTTTCCTTGGGCGACTTGACCAAAGGCACCTTTTCCAATAACCTTTTCAATTATTACATCTTGTCTTTCCACTTCCCATGAGAGCGTTCCTGGGTGCAGGGGAGCGTATTCGTTTATTTCTAAATAACTTCGCGCTGGGTCCATGGCAGGTTCATTCAGTGATCTAACTTCACCCAGGTCCATGTAATGTTCGGGACCATGATGCACCACAGTGCTAGGGTTCCCATTGAAGTTTTCCAGTTCAATTCCCTCGTTCTGTTTTCAAGAGAAAAGAGACTCACGCTTAGTCTTCCCATACAGATTGGCAACGAGTAAGAAAGAGGTCTCGTATTTCTTAGTGAAGTCTCATGCAAAATTTTATTGGGACCATTCTCCACGGTGCATGGTGTTGTACGCTTTTCCATTTTAATTCACTTGTTTTGCAACCAAAAGAATAAACCACACGCAATCGTAACCTGTCTTATCACAATTGGATAAAAATCTTAAAGAACCCTTGAATACTATGATGTCATCCTATAAGCCTAATGCCCTTTCCTCGAGCACCTGCTAATCAATGCTAAGAAGATTTGAATCGTAAATACAACAGCAATTTCTGGGAATTGTGGTGAAAGGTCGACAAAGCGCATTTCAATGAACCTGATATGTTATAGACTGCTATAAACCCATCTTCCCTGTGTTACTTCCTATGTGTCACCATTTTCAGACAACTGGCTTACGATGTTGAAGTCCCCAGAGGCCTAGAAAGTAGATAGTAATACTCCTAGCCGCTTCATGTTAAGGAAACCGGAGCTAAGCGCCGGCCCCATGGGCCACTTGGGCCTGTATAAAGGCTTTACGTTTTTTACAGAGTAAGTTGTTCGAACAAAATGCATTCTATACTTACAAAGTGGGGCCTACGTGACTCCCTAAGGACTGGATCGAGTCTAAAAGAAAAATAAAACACTATAAAAGTAGTTTCTAGGAAACTGTCTAAACCTTACAAACAAAATATTTGTTTTGTTTGTTTTTGTAAAATATCAACTGACACATATTGGTTTCTCATGCAAAGTAAAAACATCAAATCTGTTACACTCAGTTTTTTTCTCTTACCACTGCGTTTTTATTTCGCTTAATGAAACCAAATAAACTTCTGCTAAGGATAGAAAAGTTTCACACAACTACAACTACGACCAAAGCCTGATCTACAAATCTGATCTACAGATGCTCTATTAACATTTTATGGTAATGACATCTTACCGATCATCTTTTTCAGCTAAGAAGGGTGGAAAGAAGGAAAGAAATTGTATCAGATACAGAAAAAAACAGCTGCGTTTATTTTTTAATATTCAAGAAGTCCTCATCAATTATGCTTCAAGTATTTCCAGTTCCTTCGCTTGCAAGTATTTCCAGTTAGTTGTAGCCGAGTAATGTAATATATTGAACGAAAGTAAACGTAAAGCTGGTAATTGGTGTCATGAATTTAAATACTTTGCGAGATGATTACGCTATGCTGCAAGTTGTCCCACTGATTGCTGTTTTTTCTTTCCTTTCTCCTTCTCAGTCTCTATTCTATTCTTCACTTAAATCTCACTCTGTCAATCGGCCACAAATCATTAAATCTCAGTTACTAGCATCTCAAATCAGAACATTTACCAACCGAATATAGTAATAAACTCTACTCACGTTTGCGGCGTTTCCAGGCAATGAAAATAATAGAAACAGCGAACATAAAGGCAAGGACCCCAATAACTGAGCCATAAATAGCATCCTTATTCACCTTTGCTGGTTCAGATGGAACTGGCCCGGGAACAGTAACTGAATCGTAAATAAATGACTAACATTTCACAGAAGCAATGCCTTTCTTAACTTTTTAGTTGAATTAATACGAGTTAAACTGATTTAAACTTCCTCCCAGAACTTTTCAAATCATATATTTTTACTAGTGGATTGATATTTTCTATTTGATAAGGTTGTTATCTTGAATTTTTTTTCTGAGAAAAGCGTTTCAAGGTTCAAGATCCTAGCCATGAAAGCTGTATTGTGTTTTTTTAATTTTCACTTGGAATTGGAAAGTGGAAATAATATTTGCAACAGTATTTTTAAAAAGATGGATTTTGGTGATATCATATCACCGTCTGCAACACCGAGGTCAGGAGAGGGAATTCTTGTCACTACGCTGAGCATTATTTTATTATAGAAGATGCTGCTGTATATTGTGGCTTTATAGATCTAAAGGTTTAATCGTTTGTCTCACGAGGTTAGTGTCAGGCTAATCAATCGTGTATTGATCGCGACGCTTCGACTGCTCCATTGCTAATCAGGCGACAAGGTTGAAAGTTCACGTGCAATGGGAGGGCGTTCTTTACAAAATCACCAGTAAATGTGGCAAAGAATACATCAGAGGAACAGAGAGACGGAGAATTAAAGAACATGAAAGAGATCTACAGCCTGCTTGTTGTCAGAATTAAGTAGTTTCAGAACACGCCTTTGGAACAGGACCGGTTCCTGTCTGGGACCAGGTTAGACTTTATTGATTATGATTTTTAGTGTTACGCAAATAAGGTTAAAGAAGCCGTCCACATAGGAATTCATCCTAATAACATCAATGGAGACGACGAAATCGAAATTCCTGAAGCATCAATGCTTATGATCAAAAAGCATAACAACAGATCTCTTACAAAGGGGACCTATATGGGAACAACATCTAATAGTCAGAATAATTATGAGTATCGAAATGAACCAATAAGAGCGCGCCATAGCATACCAATAACAACAAACTTAGGTGCCATCGCATACCGAAGACTCATTACAAGGAAGAAAATTTTCACTCGTGAAGAACATGGCAAAAAGGATGATTTGCAATGCAGATTTGTTGACTTGGTATGAAACCATGAACCGATAACAGTAAAGGTACGCTAATAAGGATACGTGTACCGGGCAACTTGAACTACACATGAATGCTTGCTTTCCTTGTTGCATTGCCACACTCGTTGCTGGCTTCACATTTGTATTCACCAGCTTGACTTCTGTTAATGCTTGTAAGCTCCAACATGTAACCACTGTGACGCTGACCATTGGATGTCATCCAAGACACGGCTGGGGGAGGCATTCCAGATACAGGACACAACAGAGTCATATTGTCACCTTCAGTTGCACCCTAATCTTGCAATGCAGGTAGAGATGAAGGCACTGAGGTATGAAACAGAACAAATAATTCTAATGCAGTGTACTTCTAAAGGTGTACTGTTCAACCACAGTCAAGCACACATTTGATAAGTTCTGATCCTATTTCAAATCGTACAAAGTTTACGTCATGATCTAAATTGTAACTGTCTCTTCCCTTAATAACTTCATTTACGAATTTAGTGAATCTAGAAAGTGGGTTTATAAATGTAGTCACCAACTACGTAGGCTTCAGTTGTGCATTATAGATCGATGACGAGAAATATTATCTCTTTGACCATGCTTTGATCCTACGCTCTTAAATAATTGGATATCAATCATTGTTTTTGATCAGCAAAATTTGATTAAGGGACTGTGGTAGCTTTAGTTAAACTGAAATGTATAAAGGTAAGCATTACTGAAAAGGACATGATTTTACGTCGCAGTTTCTCCTTGTTTGATATCAGTTCCATTTGAAAAGGGAAAAGATAGCGTTCAAACGCTTTCCGCTCCTTATTACACCTTATGAATATTTCAGCTCACTTCAAATGAGAGACGTTTCTCAGCTGAGCGATACACTGAAATTATTCAATCTCTTTCCCTTCATCGCCAGCAAGCATACTTTTCAATTTGGCAAATAAAAGTGTTGCACACGTACAGTATCATAAGACTCACTAGACTTTCATGTAGCATAATATGGAATGTGAATGGGGTGACCAAATTTTTTTTCTTTTTTCTTTTTTTTTTATGGCGATAATTTTTTCAATTGGAGCCCTGAATAGGATGGAGTCTAGACAGTCATCAGTTAACAGTTGAAGAAACATGATTGTTTCAACAGAGTAAGAATGTAAAAGCCTTCATAAGACGATACGGCAAAGTGCTGTGATTGCTTTTCACCTAAAGTGGACAGGTGTCGAGTGTTTTTTTTACTTACATGTGACACCTGAATTAAATTATTTCATTATAATGTAAACTACAAGAAACGGTGGAACCAAAATACAATAACAAAAGCAGCCTCACCGACAAAAGTACTCATGTGTCATTGGCACTTGAAGTTAAATACGCAATGCACAACATTACGGGGAAAATGGTATAAAGGCATCGCACCCTACAACAGTATTCATTTACCATATGTAGGCTACTAGCTGTAACAGGTAACGACTACCTTCTTACACTGTACCTTTAACTGTGACATTTACAGTCTTCTCAGCTGTACCAACAGTGTTATTAGCCACACATCTGTAGCTTAAGTCTCCTCCTTTTAAATATTTTCTTATCCAAACCCCCGCTGAGCTTTTTTCACCATAAACTGGTATTTCATTCTCAAACAGTTGATAAGTATGCACCGCAGGTTTGCCAGCTGCTGAGCACGTGATACTGATAACATCACTTTTACAAACAACCGAGTCATTAACCATTAACTTTACATTCTCTGGTTTATCTAAAGAGAGAAAAACAACAATATCTGATCATGCATCTGCATCAGAGCATGTGACGTTGTACATCATGTCGCAAGAGCCCAACATTTTTCTGTCCAGTCCAATTCCATAGGACGACTGATTGCTCCTCCTTTCCTTTCTTTTTTTCTTTTTTTTTTTTTTTCATTCTAGGTTTCAGCTTTTATTTTAATATCATTTATTCACCCTGCATATCACAACACCCTCCTGTATGCTAGGCTGTATGGCTTTTTCAGGCCCTGCTCGCATTATCACAACATATTTCAATAAAAGTACCCACATGACTATACCACTCATACAAAAGCAAATCTTTACTTATATTTTTTTTTTGTGGTTGATTTACACTTTTTTTCCATTTTGGAGTTTTATTTTGCATTATTTTTACGTACTATGACAATCAATCCCACATTCTACGAAAAATAAAAATCAACCACAGGTACAATATACAGTTATCTACTTACAGTTAACTTCTACTTTCACTGTGCGATTTGGTGCAGTTCCCTGCTCGCATTATCACAACATATTTCAATAAAAGTACCCACATGACTATACCACTCATACAAAAGCAAATCTTTACTTCTACTTTCACTGTGCGATTTGGTGCAGGCCCTGCTCGCATTATCACAACATATTTCAATAAAAGTACCCACATGACTATACCACTCATACAAAAGCAAATCTTTCCTTATATTTTATTTTTACGTACTATGACAATCAATCCCACATTCTACGAAAAATAAAAATCAACCACAGGTACAATATACAGTTATCTACTTACAGTTAACTTCTACTTTCACTGTGCGATTTGGTGCAGTTCCCTGCTCGCATTATCACAACATATTTCAATAAAAGTACCCACATGACTATACCACTCATACAAAAGCAAATCTTTACTTCTACTTTCACTGTGCGATTTGGTGCAGGCCCTGCTCGCATTATCACAACATATTTCAATAAAAGTACCCACATGACTATACCACTCATACAAAAGCAAATCTTTACTTATATTTTTTGTTTGTGGTTGATTTACACTTTTTTTCCATTTTGGAGTTTTATTTTGCATTATTTTTACGTACTATGACAATCAATCCCACATTCTACGAAAAATAAAAATCAACCACAGGTACAATATACAGTTATCTACTTACAGTTAACTTCTACTTTCACTGTGCGATTTGGTGCAGTTCCTATTCCATTATATGCTGTACAACGATATTTTCCTCTGTTATTTCTGTTGGTTTCAAGGACAAACTGATTCCCAGTTCCCAGTACACTACTGTCACTGCCATGAGCATATACTTTGGTCCAGGTGATGTTTGGTGTTGGTTCACCATCTGCGATACACTCTAATGTAACACTTGGGTCACCTTCCACAACAACTACATCATTACTAAAGCTGTTGAATTCTGGTGGATCTGTTAAAGAATTAAAGACAAAAAAACAACTTTGCACACTATCCGCGATATACCCCAATATGGCACTTGGGCCACCTTCAACAACAACAACTACATCTCTACTGATTGAATTGAACTCTGGTGGATCTGTTCAGGAGCGACAGCAGTGATAAATTGTCCCAAATTCAAAGTTTGTAAAATTGAACCAATCTTCCCAAAGCTCAGATAATAAAATCATAGTCGAAAATTTTACCAAAAAGTCAAGAAGCTATGCTAACGCATTATTATGTCGTCTGAATGGGCGCCATCCTGAAATATCTGAACAGTTATCGCTTTTAATTCTTGATCTTTGCAATTGTACTAAGAAGAATTCTAGGTTGACTATGATAAAGACAGTACTCCTGTGAGGGTAAAGCAAGCAAAAAGATTTCCTTGAATTCACACTCTCTTTTCTTGAATCTGCTCTTTCAAGCACGATTGAAATTACACAAAAAGAAACAGCTTCCTAAATATTGACGTTTTTCTCATTTGAACACTGTTCCACATCGAATAAAGGGGGTAAGTTTCTAAAGAAACTGTGGTGCTGCTCCGGTGGGAGTATAACAGGGTAATTTAGTGTCTGATCAACTGAGTTGAAAACGTAAATTAGCCTGCGTAAAGAGTTTAAAGGCTTTACGTTAGCCCTTCGGTAGAGCGATTGGAGAAATTGTGGGTTTGGCTTTATATGTAGAAAATGGAGCTACGCTATTGGTGAGAATGTGGTGACGAGGAAACAAGAATAAATTAGTTGAATGAAAAGCGCTCGTTGATACCGTGGGGATCAAGAGTGCCGATCTGGAGGATAAATTTTTGTTCTAGGGTTTTGCGACTTTACGAACTGCCTAGATGTTGGAAAGGTTGCAAACAGCCATATGCTGTTTAGAATGATTAGGGAGATTAAAGTGTCTAGCGACTGATTTGGATGTGTCCTTGTCGTTTATTTCTACGTCGGGAAGGTATTCTCGGAATCGGTAACCTAGTCGTCTTTCTGTTTCATCAATTTATAACTTATTGCAATAAGCGCAAGGTATCTAGTTAATAACATTGGCGGAGGTGCACGTAAAGTTATAAATGATCTTAATGGATCTCTTTTAGTTCAATTGAGTTGGTTGAATGAGCCGGGCGCATTTACTGTTGATCTTGCTAACCAATCAGACCAGCTCTTGTCCATCTTTAGCTGCGGTGATGTGGATACCAAACTTAACACTCTCAATGATGTTGTTGGAAGCACGTTTGTCTTGCATGCTCCCGTCAGAACAACCAGGATTCGCCATCGCCCTTGTCCATTTGTATCAAGAGGTATTAAACAACTCATGAAAACAAGAGACCTACTTCACCGCAATTTTTTTCAGTCTCGCGACCCCTCGGATTGGAGCAAATATAAAGAATTCAGGGATACCATCAAAGAAGTAATGAGAGAAACAGAGCGGAATTATACTTTTCTTGAAGTTAAACAAAACAAGAGCAATCCTAGTTCACTCTGGAAAGTAACCAATCGCGTTATTCCATCAAAGAACAAAGAGCCTCAACGAGTTTACACCAAAGAGGGGCGAGGCTCTGGAACAAAATATCTCCTGAATTAAGACAGTGTGCCTCTCTAAAGGCATTAAAGGAGAAACTTAAGAGTCACATTCTTGCAAACAGTTATTAGTTTTGATATAATTAGTGATATTAATGTAAATAGTCATTAGTTTTTGATATTATTGATCTGATGAAGTTATGTAAATAGATGCTGAAAAGCCCCTTGGGGAGTACCTATTAAAGTTTTCTTCTTTTTCTTTTCTTTTCTCTTGGGTCCCGACAATTCCTCTACGTTATGGGAAAAAGGACAAGTTTTGCATCGTGAAAGAGCGCATTTGAACTTTAAAGTTCCAGATTGGTCATCGGTTTGAAATGAACTTGTGACCAAAAAGTTGCCTATGTTTTCGTAAAGTATGAATGAAATTAGTGGAGATTGCGAAAAGATAGTGTATCAGTGCTATATTCCTAAGCTACCCGGAAAACAGCAGCAGTTTGAAATGTTGTCCAATACACCCAAACTGAGTGCGATGGACGAAGGCCATGAACAACCAGACTCACCGGAAGTCAGTTCGTGAGAGACTTATTAAATATACAGCAAAGTATAAAGTCGCGGATTGGGTGGAAATACATGTAGGCAAACGGCAGGACTCCATCAGATCCTATGGAAACGGGCTGCCGTGGCAAAAGTATATCGGACTCGCCGCGTGTTAGTTCGCGAGAGACTTAGAAAATATACCGTAAAGTAAAGTAATGAAAGGGGTGAAAAATGTCGGAAAACGGACTGCATCGGATCCGATGGAGACGGATTGCCTTGGCAAGAGTCCATCGGCCTCGCCGCGTGTCAGTTCGCGATAGTCTTAGAAAACTTACAGCAAGGTAGAGTAGAGGAGGAGGTGGAAAACGTCGGCTAACGGACTCCATCGAATCCGATGGAGACGGGTCGCCGTGGAAAGAGTCCATCGGACTCGCCACATTTCATTGCGCAAGAGACTTACGGACTTGCTTAGAGAAGGAGGTGGAAAATGTCGGCTAACGGAATCTATCGGATCCGATGGAGATGGGTTGTTTTGACAAGAGCTCATCGGATGCGCCGCGTGTCAGCTTGCGAGACACTTAGAAAATATTATGGCAACGTCGAGCGTGTGGAGGGGCTGGAAAATGTCGGCAAACGGACTCCATCGGAACGACGAATGTTTTTCGCCTCATGGCTTTAAGAACGACCTATATTTCATTGTAGTGCACTTGTTTCGCCTCATGGCTCTACCGGCACGAAAAGTTGATATATAAAGCTTATGATTTGCTTCATTATTATGCATGTCAAAAGGTCAACTTTAAAAAAAAGGAATCGAAAAAAAAAACATATCATCTCCTGTCCGGCTGTAAAAGAAAGGATATTGTTCCTTCACTCTGTCTTTAGGAAGCCTTTCAAAAAATAAGGATAAATTCGGCACATTCGTAGCTTTTTTTGGCCATGTCGTTCAACGTTCCATTCCGTAAGTTTTCAAGCACAAGCGCATCATTTTATTTGAGTAAAATATGCACCCTTCATCTAGACCCGTTCCTGAGTGGCATTCTCAGCCAACAACTCAAAAACGACTTCGCAATTTTCCAGCGCTGGTTATGCCGTAAAATTCAACTCCTCCTCAGATTACAATCTACATATACGGACTTAGATGTTCATGTCATTATGTTCACCCAATGCTTTGACGTCGGTAATACTGATGTTCAGCTATGGAGGGAAAATTCAGTCACTCATTTACTCGGTTTTGATCTGTTAGAGAGTTAATTCATGCATTAAAACTTGGATTTAATGTATTATCGCTGGCTCCCCTACTTGGTTTGCTTATACCATTCAAATACAACATTTGGTAATTTTCCATTTATGCAAAGCAAAGCATTTGTCACTTAAGTCATGCATGCTGATAAATATTTTTTACATATTGTGCTCTCACCGTTTCTCTTTCCAAATCTATAATCATTATCTTTATCTATGGTAAACATCTCATCCAAAGTGCACAAGGGACAAATACTAAGAATGGAATCAGAGCATTGACGATTACTACAATCAATTTCATCATGGTTGCACTACCTCCACCAACATGAAAATTTTTTATATTTAGCTTCTCACTGGCTTTATCGCTATGCATGCCAAAATGTCAACCAAAACAAAAGAGTTGTTCCAGTGGCACATCCAAAGACGCATACTCGAAAAACATTCCACAAAATTCGAGAATGCACACTGCCTCTGACTTCAGTCCAATTTACTTGAGTATATGTAGTAACTATTCATTCCAAGGTTTGCAAATCTCACTATGAGCCCACGGTTAATGCCCAGCGTTGTGTCAGCAGTGCCCTATCAAAGTGTTCCAAACTTTTTAGGAATTAATTATTAACTGTTGACCAGCAACTAACTGTTGAGTATATTATATATATATATATATATATATATATATAAATTTATATATTGCGATAGGGGAAAAAACAGAGAGACTATACTCTCATCCCCACAAGCCTGTTTCGTAATTACTCAGTCAACAGGCTTGTAGGGATAAAAGTATAGTCTCTCTCTGTCTTTTTCTCCTATCGCAATATACATCGCGCTCTACTCCTACGTATCGAGCATTGTAAAACGGAAAAATCAGTTTACAGACTTCATATATACATATATATATACATGATCAAAGAAGTAAAGAGGACACATCGATTCTCTGTGACTCTAAATTTCGCGCCTAAGCGCTCGTCAGACAGAACTTTGTTCAATGAAGAACATACCTCCTTAGATACAAATTAGATAAGTAGCTAATTAATTCACTAGTGTGATGATCTGATCTTCGTGTGAAATAAAGATTCTATAGAGCTATTGTTGGCGGCTTGTGAAATTTGCTAAGTAAAACTTATTCTCGTGGCGGCATTTAGAAATGAGTTCTGTTCTTTTGTTTAATAAAGACGGCTTCTTAGCTCTAACTAAGTTAAGATTACGATACAACGCCAACGTAACAACCGAAAGTGACACAACCGGAAAGAATTACATTGGACTAACAGAAGGAACTTTTAAACAACGTTTAACGTTTAGCCAAACCACACTACGAAAGTGCACTTAAACAAAGTGGTCATGAAAAAAAATTAATCTACACTGAACGCAAGAAACCTGTACCTCACACCGCACTGAACAGCCGCAAGAACAGACAAAGAAACATAATTTGGTTTAATCCACCCTACAGCATGAACGTACAAACAAAACATCGGCAGAGAGTTTCTGAACCTCGTCAGTAAACATTTCCGAAAAATCACCGGTACACAAAGATTTTCAATAAAAACAACATAAAGGTTATTTATAGCTGCACAGACAACCTACAAACCATAATAAAGAAACACAATAGAAAAATCCTCGAAACAAGCAAGACACCCTCCACGGAAAACAACTGTAATTGCAGGAAAAAAAACAACTGCCCTCTGAAAAGCAACTGCCTCACTTCAAGCGTCGTCTACAACGCCAACGTAACAATAAAAAGTGACACAACCGGAAAGAATTACATTGGACCATTAGAAGGAACTTTTAAACAACGTTACACGCAACACAAACTTTCTTTTCGGAAGAGAAACTATTCAAACAGCACGGAACTATCGAAACATATCTGGACACTCAAAGACAGCAACACCAATTCTACAGTTAACTGGAGTAATTTAGCGACCACCCCGGCCTATAGCAACAAAAGCAAGCGGTGCCACTCGTGCCGCACAGAAAAACTTTAAGTTTTAGTTAGAGCTAAGAAGCCCTCTTTATTAAACAAAAGAACAGAACTCATTTCTAAATGCCGCCACGAGAAGTTTTACTTAGCAAATTTCACAAGCTGCCAACAATAGTTCTAGAGAATCTTTATTTCACACGTAAATCAGATCATCACACTAATGAATGAATTAGCTCCTTATCTAATTTGTATATAAGGAGGTATGTTCTTCATTGAATAAAGTTCTGTCTGACGATCGCTTGGGCGCGAAACTCAGAGTCACAGAGAATCGATGCGTCCTCTTTAATTCTTTAGCTTATGTAGACTTAGCTCTGCTACCACAGCATTGAGCACTTTATGCCAAGGTAGACTCTACCCCGACATTTATATATATATATATATAAATATCTGAAAGTTGGACAAATCAATAGGACATAACTTTTCTGTGACTCTGAGTTTCACGCTTACGTGATCAGCAGGAAGATCACTAACCAAGACACTGATAGTCGGACTTTTCATCTTGAACGGCCTCGCAAACAAATACGGAACAAACAACATCGGACTCTACAGGGACGATGGAATTGCCATTTTCAAGAACACAACAGGACCCCAAGCAGAAAGAACACGGAAAGAAATAACAAGGCGTTTCAAAGAACACGGACTGAAAATAACAATCTAAAGCAACTTAAATTCAGTCGACTACCTCGATATCACACTCAACTTGACGAGCAGTCTCTTCCAACCGTACAGAAAACAGAACGACGAGCCGCTTTACATCAACGCAAAATCTAACCACCCACCCACTGTCATCAAACAAATACCCACACCATCAATCACAGATTATCAGCCTTATCATCTAACAAAGAAACATTCGACAAAGCCAAGCCTCTCTACGACAAAGCCCTCAGATCAAATGGATTCCACGCAAACCTTCACTACTACAAGACAAAACCACACCCACGAAAAGAAATGGAAAACGAAACGTCATCTCGTTTAAGCCCTATACAGCAAAAATGTCCAACCCAACGTAGCTAAAACCCTCCTCAATCTAATCAAGAAACACTTCCCACTAAACCAAAATCTGCACCCCGTCTTTATCAAGAACAACGTGAAAGTCAGCTACAGCTGGATGCCGAACATGGGCAGCATCATCAACAACCACAACAAGAAAATCCTCATCAACAACAACACCACACCGCTAAACGGACGCAACTGTAGAAAAAAAGACCAATGCCCGTTAGGAAACAACTGCCTCATCACCAGTGTAATCTACAAAGCCAACGTGACCACAGACAAAGACGACACAGGAGAGAACTACATCGGACTAACAGAAGGAACATTCAAACAACGATATACGCAACATAAACTACCATTCCGTAACAGAAATACGCCAACCACACCGAACTTGCAAAACACATCTGGAAACTTAAGGACATTAATGAAAACTACAAAATAAGCTGGTCTATCATCTCTTCAGCAAGCGCCTATAACAATATTTCCAAACGATGTAACCCTCTGCCTAACTGAAAAACTCCACATTATTAAAGCTGACAAAGCAAGGCATGACGGATATCGGGAATTATACAAAAGAGTGCGAGGATCCCCGAAAATTTAGCGACTTCTACAACATCGATATAAAACGACATTCATTATGCCAGCGTTTGTCGGGTAAGATCGTGGAAATTCATTCTGAACCCTTCTTCGATTTCACGAAGCTCTCGACATGGTACAGGAAAGAGCATCCAAAAAACGTATTCTACTGGAAAATGCACACTGCTCGCTTGTGGTTGCAGTTTTTATTCAGGGACACCTTTTAACTATTCGGATTATATATCGAAATTCATGCTCATTCCAAACTTTGAGTGTCAATTAACTCACAATAAATGCAATAACGTAAACAATTTGTCCAGCATTTCTTCAGCTAAAGCTTGTAAGGTTTATCAGCAATAACATTTAACAAAAACCTCATTGTTGCGTATAGCATTTAACGACGTGGGCTGATTACCACTTAAAGTGCGCAGTTATCCTCATTGAATCTTTGTGATAACCATTTACTATTTATCATTAAAATAGATAATTGTTCACCTTCACCTTCATACCCAATACCAATTATAGTACATGTTAGCAACAACTGGCTGCTTTACTCCCACTTTATGAGTAGGGTACTTTTTTTTGGTTGTTAGCTTCATAGTTAAGGGGACTTGAATTAGCACTAGGACACAACTAGTTTAAAAAGTCTATTTTCGAAGAGTATGTGGGAGAAACTGTTCCCGCCTATGGTGATAAGAGTTGTTTCCACAATTCTCGAACAAGAGCTTAATCCATGCCTGCATAAAGAATGTTGTCATAATGTTTCATGTTGATGAGCCTCTGCAAGGAAAAAGATAAAAAGAAAATCGATCAAATGACTTCTACATCAAGAGGTGACTAAGCCTTGTTTCAATTTATGATGTAAATATTTCACCTGATGTTGATTTTCCATTTCCTTCAAATCGTTCCTCAGATTCTCAAACATTGGGCGATCATCAGGATTCTCTTGCCAGCAGTCTTGCATTATCTTGTAACTAGAATAGAGAAAAAAAAACTTGCGCTATGGTCCTACGAAATTTAAAAGGTACTTCACAGTATATCCTGCACAGCTACATAAGTACGAAAGTTGGGATCCCCTATGCTTAGAAAGTTGAAGAATGTAGTGGTCAATAAATCGATAGCTTTTTTTTTTTTTTTAGGAATAAATTAAATTTTTTTTTTGGAATACCATTCTCATTTCGAAACAGCTATCGAGGTAATGAAAAAAATTCGAAACCTTACATATTAAGTTCATGAATAATCAAATAAATGAATACATCCATGGCCTTACAGGGTATCGCCCACGTGCCTTGGTTTAGGCATCCTGTAACCCTGAGTCAGTAAATCTGCCATTTTTCGTCCGTGAATCTTTGGATAAGGAGAGCCACCTAAAACGAGAGGTTAAACACGAAAACAACGAATCGATCAAAACGTGTGTCATCCATCTAAAATACATTGAAACACAATTATCTGACATACCTATGGTGAAGATTTCGTAAAGGACAATTCCAAAACTCCATCTGAGTAAAGAAAATGCCACCAGGCTTCATTGCAAGTTCACAGATACAGATATAATTATATTATAGGCCGAAGATGTTTAGATTTGAATTTTTTTAATAATTATTATTATTCAAAACTGTTTATCAACTTATTAGATCCACTTACACATCACTTTTCGTCGTATATCGTCCGTATAACAGCGCTTCACAAGCTGTCCATTTCACTGGCAGTCTTCCCTATTAAAACACGTTGAAATGAAATGATGACGAGAAAGAGCAATGATGCTTCATTTTGTTTATACACGCAGACTTTCTGGTGATGATGAGGTGTAAACCATTATTGAGAAACAAAGTGACAGGAGTTATTACCCAAACACGTAATATATCGACATATTGAAATCAGAAACCTTTGATTTTCTTTCGTAGATGTTTTCCTGGCATACGTCTCTTGCCATTCCAAAATCGGTTACCTTACATTGTTCTCGCTCTCCGACCAAGACGTTCCGGGCTGCAAGGTCGCGGTGAATAATCTGTCGAACATTATACAAAGCATTAATGAATAATTAAAAAGCGTCCCACGGAATATTATGTCTATCCTCTTCTGATCATTGATTTCAAGCCGTAGTGGACAGGGGCCGTTTTGAGATGCGAGACTAGACACTTTCCGAGCTGCGTCCACGAAAGAACACTCAGTTTTGAAAAAAAAACCTTAAAATGTTATTCTTTTATCAAACGTCTATCCCAGTAGAATCTTTCACTGTTTAAATATCATCAACCTTGAAAAATTAAAAAGAAAACGCTTCCTTGAAAATGGAGAGCTTTCTTGGAAATCTTTTTGTTTTACAAACAGCAACTCAGTTTGCGCTAGCGAACAGCGTTTAAAGATAAAACTTTCCTGTTTGCAACAAAAAAAAAGTGACTGATGCAATGGACGCTTTTGATCATTTCAAACAAAAAGCTTTTTCATCGCCGTAACTAAACCACATAGAAAAGATTCACCCAAAGTACTAAAAAAGTTCATACTTAAGTCACCTGCATCCAAGTATATTTTATCCACATGAAAATTTTAATTAAAATTGAAATGAATAAAGTATTCCTTACATCGACTGACGCCGAGACAGCAAAGTTATTCATATACTGAAATCAACTTACATTTTTAGACGACAAATAGTGCATGCCATCAGCCACTTGCCAGGAAAACTTCATCAGTTGCTGGGAAGTCAAACTCGTCTGTGGCTTAATATCCGGGTCCTTGAAGTAATTATCTTCTAATTGTCGGCTCTTTCTCAAATAGCCCAGGAGATCTCCATACGGGACATACTCGATAAGTACAAGCAAAGGATCTAAAAATAAATTTTTTTTCAACAAACAGAGCACATCGTTTACAGCGATGGAAAAACGGAAATATTTATAGTTGTGTCAAGGATATTCAAATTTCAAACCAGGATCTGCGGTAAACCGGATAGATAAGATTAAGTTAAAGGAATATAAGGGAGCTCGTAGCGATAAAAAAGTAATAATAACAATCTTTTACCATGTACATAGGTAACAAACGCCCTTTGTTAATGTTGTTAGGATCAGCAATAACGAGAATATGTGTGGCAAGAGAGAAAGAAATATGAATTCATTTGAAGTTCGGGCATTAAATTAAAATCATTACTTTGGTCGTCGGAGTGTACAATAATTACTTTAGTCGTCGCAGTGATAAAAGCACAAATAAACCAAGCAGTTTCAAAAATGTTATCTTCTGCACCTGATTCAGTGACGCATCCCAGCAACCTGATGACGTGAGGATGAGGCTTAAGTTTCTTCATGACTTCAAGTTCTGACAGCAAATCTTTTCTCTCTGTGTCTGTGGCGTTACCTAGAGCAAAGGACAACTGTCCAGTAACAGCTAAGCCTTACCTAAACTAAAACGCTTTTAAGACAATGAATATAGCACCTTTCAGCATTTTTATGGCAACTGTGATTGTCTCCTCTCTTCCACGAAGGTTTGAAGCTTTTCCTTGGGCGACTTGACCAAAGGCATCTTTTCCAATAACCTTTTCAATTGTTACATTTTCTCTTTCCACTTCCCATGAGCGCGTTCCTGGGTGCAGGGGAGCATATTCGTTTATTTCTAAATAACTTCGCGCTGGGTCCGTGGCAGGTTCATTCAGTGATTCAACTTCACTCAGGTCCATGTAATGTCCGGGACCATGATGCACCACGGTGCTAGGGTTCCCATTGAAGTTCTCAAGTTCAATTTCCGCGTTCTGTTTTCAAGCGAAAAGAGCTTCACACTTAGTCCTCCCATACAGACTGGCAACGAGTAAGAAAGAGGTCTCGTATTTCTTAGTGAAGTCTCATGCAAAATTTTATTGGGACCATTGTCCACGGTCCATGGTGTTGTACGTTTTTTCATTTTAATTCACTTGTTTTGCAGCCAAAAGAAAAAACCATACGCAATCGTAACTTGTCTTATCACAATTGGATAAAATCTTAAAGAACACTTGAATACTATGATGTCATCCTCTAAGCCTAATGCCCTTTCCTCGAGCACCTGCTAATCAATGCTAAGAAGATTTGAATCGTAAATACAACAACAATTCCTGGGAATTGTGGTTAAAGGTCGGCAAAGCGCATTTTAATGAACCTGATATATGATAGACTGCTATAAACTCATCTTCCTTGTGTTACTTCCTATGTGTCACCATTTTCTACAACTGGCTTACGATGTTGAAGTCCCCAAGAGCCTAGAAAGTAGATAGTAATACTCCTAGCCGCTTCGTGTTAAGGAAACCGGAGCTAAGCGCCGGCCCCATGGACCACTTGGGCCTGTATAAAGGCTTTACCTTTTTTACAGAGTAAGTTGTTCGAACAAAATGCATTCTATACTTACAAAGTGAGGCCTACGTGGTTTCTGAAGGACTGGATCGAGTCTAAAAGAAAAATAAAACATTATAAAAGTAGTTTCTAGGAAACTGTCTAAACCTCATAAACAAAATATTTGTTTTGTTTGTTTTTGTAAAATATCAACTGACACATATTGGTTTCTCATGCAAAGTAAAAACATCAAATCTGTTACACTCAGTTTTTTTCTCTTACCACTGCGTTTTTATTTCGCTTCATAAAACCAAATAAACTTCTGCTTAGAATAGAAACGTTTCACAAAACTATAAATACGACCAAAGTCTGTTTTCTACCAATCTGATCTACAGATGCTCTATTAACATTTTATGGTAATGACATCTTACCGATCATCTTTTTCAGCTAAGAAGGGTGGAAAGAAGGAAAGAAATTAAATCAGATACAGGAAAAACAGCTGCATTTATTATTTTAATATTCAAGAAGTCCTCATCAATTATGCCTCAAGTATTTCCAGTTCCTTCGCTTGTAAGTATTTCCAGTTAGTTGTAGCCGAGTAATGTAATATATTGAACGAAAGTAAACGTAAAGCTGGTAATTGGTGGCATGAATTGAAATACTTTGCGAGATTGTACTATGCTGCAAGTTGTCCCACTGATTGCTGTTTTGTCTTTCCTTTCTCCTTATCAGTTTCCATTCTATTCTTCACTTAAATCTCACTCTGCCAATCGGCCACAAATCATAAATCTCGGTTACTAGCATCTCGAATCAGAGCATTTACCAGCTGAATATAGTAATAAACTCTACTCACGTTTGCGGTGTTTCCAGGCAATGAAAATAATAGAAACAGCGAACATAAAGGCGAGGACCCCAATAACTGAGCCATAAATAGCATCTTTATTCACCTTTGCTGGTTCAGATGGAACTGGACGGGGAACAGTAACTGAATCTTAAATAAATGACATACATTTCACAGAAGCAATGCCTTTCTTAACTTTTTAGTTGAATTAATACGAGTTAAACCGATTTAAACCTCCTCCAAGAACTTTTCAAATCATAAATTTTTGCTACTGGATAGATATTTTCTATTTGATAAGGTTGTTATCTTGAATTTTTTTCTGAGAAAAGCGTTTCAAGGTTCAAGATCCTAGCCATGAAAGCTGTATTATGTTTTTTAATTTTCACTTGGAACTGGAAAGTGGAAATAATACTTGCAACAGTATTTTTAAAAAGATATATTTTGGTGATATAATATCACCGTCTGCAACACCGAGGCCAGGAGAGGCAATTTTTGTCACTGCGCTGAGCATTATTTTGCTATAGAAGATGTTGTTGTACATCGTGGCTTTATAGATCTAAAGGTTTAATCGTTTGTCTCAAGAGGTTAGTGCAGGCTAATCAATCGTGTATTGATCGCGACGCTTCGACTGTTCCACTACTACTCAGGCGACAAGGTTGAAAGTTTACGTGCAATGGGAGGGCGTTATTTACAAAATCACCAGTAAATGTGGCAAAGAATATATCGGAGGAACAGGGAGACGGAGAATTAAAGAACTTGAAAGAGATCTACAGGCCTGCTTGTTCTCAGAATCGGGTAGTTTCAGAACACGCCTTTGGAACAGGACCGGCTCCTGTTTGGGACCAGGTTAGACTTTATTGATTATGATTCTTAGTGTTACGCAAGTAAGGTTAAAGAAGTCGTCCACATAAGAATTCATCCTAATAACATCAATGGAGACGACGAGATCGAAATTCCTGAAGCATCGATGCTTATGATCAAAAAGCATAACAACCGATCTGTTACAAAGGGGACCTATAAAGGAACAACATCTAATAGTCATAATAATTATAAGTATCGAAATGAACCAATAAGAGCGCGCCATAGCATACCAATAATAACAAACTAAGGTGCCATCGCATATCGAAGACTCATTACAAGGAAGAAAAATTGTCATTCGTGAAGAACATGGCGAAAAGGATGATTTGCAATGTAGATTTGTTGATTTGGTATAAAACTATGAACCGATAACTGTAAAGTTACGCTAATAAGGATATGTTTACCGGGCAACTTGAACCGCACATGAATGCTTGCTGTCCTTGTTGCATTGCCACACTCGTTGCTGGCTTCACATTTGTATTCACCAGCTTGACTTCTGTTAATGTTTGTAAGCTCCAACATGTAACCACTGTGACGCTGACCATTAGGTGTCATCCAAGACACCACTGGGGGAGGTATTCCAGATACAGGACACAACAGAGTCACATTGTCACCTTCAGTTGCACTCTGATCTTGTAATGCAGGTATAGATGAAGGCACTGAGGTATGAAGCAGAACAAATAATTCTCATGCAGTGTACTTCTAAAGGTGTACTGTTCAACCACAGTCAAGCACAGATAGGATAAGTTCTAATACTATTTCAAATCGTACAAAGTTTGCGTCATGATCTAAATTGTAATTGTCTCTTCCCTTAATAACTTCATTTACGAATTTAGTGAATCTAGCAAATGGGTTTATAAATGCAGTCACCAACTACGCAGGCTACAGTTGTGCATTATACATCGATGACCAGAAATATTATCTCTTTTACCATGCTTTGGTTCTACGCCCTAAAATAATTGGATAACAATCATTGTTTTGATCAGCAAAATTTGATTAAGAGACTCTGGTAGCCTTAGTTGAACTGAAATGTATAAAGATAAGCATTACTGAAAAGGACATGATTTTACGTCGCAGTTTCTCCTTTTTTTCTATTAATTTCCTTTGAAAAGGAAAAAGATAACGTTCAAACGCTTTCCGCTGCTTATCACACCTTTAAATTCCCCACTCCTAACTTGACCCTTTATATGTCCTTAGTATACAAATGAACGACTTTGGTCTGATATACAGCGTAACTAACAGATTGATGTAGACTGATAAATGTACGCAGAGAAAATAAGCTTCACAGATTCAATAAACCGCTCAGTTAAGCGTACCATTCACTTCGACAATAACAGGTAAACTGTCTTCTGATCCTAAGTAGTTGATGGCCATACATTTGTACATGAACACTCCCCCAGTTGGCAGTTTCCTGTTCCACATTCCTGATGGGTTTGTGTCTAAGATTGCAGTTTCGTTCTCAAACAACTGATATGACGTCATGGATGGATTAGCATTAGCTGAGCAATTAAAGCTGATAATGTCACCCCGACAATTTTTACTAGTAAATGAAGATTTTTTTAAATCCACGATCTCTGGTTTGTCTAGAAGAATAACAAAAGATCAGAGTCCATAGAAAGAAGCAAATTCACTCAAGTTAAGTGCGTTCAGGTGTCATAAATTCAAACACATTTGTAAGGCAATGTAAAGAAGAACATTGATAGATCAACAGTAGATAAAATAAAATAAAAAAAAGATCGATCAAGTGAATTTCACGTAATTTGGATAGCTATTAAATGTACATAAGGTGTGATTGAGGTTGATAATCAACACTCAATTTAAATAACTTTATCCAACCAAAAACATGTGACTATGAATTTATATTTTTCAAAACTATTATCTCAGCGTTCACCGGCCAGTACATCAAAGGTACCTTTTTCAAAACAGCTGCGAAACATTCATTGAACAAACATAAAAGTGAGAAAAAAACTCGCCTACATTGGACATCGATATTGACTGTTTCTGTTTCGTTGCCACATTCACTATGGACCTCACATCTGTATTCTCCTGCTTCATTCCTGCTAATGTTTACAAGCTCCAGTACATTTTTATCTCCAGATTGACCATCAGGTTTGAACCAAGTTAGCCTTTGGAAGCTTTTTCCGTATGTTTGACAAGTGAAAGTCACATTTTCTCCTTCGGTGACTGACTTATTATCTATTGCTTGTACACCTTCATCATGAAAAAAATAGAGAATTGCTCCATATATTACGTCTCTCTTATTTTAAATGGAATAATGGTATGTTATAATCTCTTAAAGGCCTTATTGCAAACCAGTGAATCATGAAAGCAGCTACATCTATATCTTCTTAACAGCAAAATACTCGAGCAACTAATATGCGAATCTGTCGGCATGTGCCTAGCCTAAAAAATTGACGGAGAAGCTAGTATTTTTTAAAATTTGTTTAAGTGCAGCTCACTTGCGAGGATGATGTCTTTACTTGTACTTAATCCCTAATACTCATTTCGTTTCATTATGGAGAGGAAAATATTAGAGCTCTTTTCAATTGAGCACTTATGTCTTGATATAAAGACAAAAGAATCATTATCAGATGTCATGAGGGGTCGATGAAAGTTGAACTCATGACCTCTGCGACGCCGGTGCAGTGCTCTATCAACTCCTCCCGTTGAAATTTAGTAACATGTGCTTACCATTCACAGTAACTGTTACACTCATGCTGTACGCTGTTCCCGCAGAGTTCCTTGCCATGCATTTGTAATTAAATACACCTGGAATTGACATGTTCCTGCTCCACATTCCAAGACTGTTGCTGCCATTCCTTACAGACACACCATTTTCTAACAACTCATGTGTATCCACCGGAGGAATTCCATCTGCTGAACAGTTGAAGGTGACCACAGAACCCTTGCACACAGCTGATTTACTTACTGTGAAGTTGAACTTTTCTGGTTTATCTGTAAGATTTAAATCAGAAATTGAACGCCAAAGTTCACCGCATTGTAAACGTCACTCAGAGCTCTCCAAAATTGAGGGGAAAAAATTTTTATTACACTAATTTCATATTTTTACAACGATTTCCAGCCCTTCGGAAAGCCGTAACTGTACATAAACCTTTACAACACTGGGAACCAAAGCAATCATCATCCCCGGGGTTCCCCTCCCACCACGTCACCTACGTTTTACTTTAAGCTACCCTACATAGGCCATTTTTCTGCTATCACTCAAAAAAAGATTCGCCCTTTTATTTAGCGCTATTGCAATAACTTGGATATTAAGCTAGTTTTCTCTTCAGTCCTTCAAGATCGGCAACTTGTTTGGTATGAAAGACCCTGTCCCAGACGGGCCACGTTCACTTGTGGTTTATAGGTTTGTAGGCGCTGGCTGTAATACCTGTTACGTCGATGAAACGTGCCGGCATTTTTACACACGTGGTAGAGAGCACTTAGTCGGTGACACGATACCACACACTCCCCCTTTCGACCCTCAGGATTATAACTTGGTGTTAAATTCTGCTAAAGTGTCTTTATCAGAAATGGACACCAAAACGTTTTACGAAGCGCATATGTCTGATTTGCGTGAAACCCCCACAGCACAGTTGAGATATAACGAAATGTTTCACGATTCTGAGCTCGTGTGGAATAAGATCTACAGTTTGCCTTTCCAGGTCGCGTTAGATACATATACGAGAGATTTTCAGTACAAATCTTAAATAGAATATTACTTACTAGCTCTAAACTATTTAAGCTTAAACTGGTTGAGTCACCTTTATGCTCATTCTGTGATAAGAACGAGGAAACCCTTGAACATCTTTTTGTTTTTTGTGAACACTCTAGAGCCTTCTGGAAAGAAATCTCTAGTTGGTTACATGAATGCGGTATTGAAACGCTTCCTGATCTAACAGATCAAATTAATATTATGTTTGGCTTATTTGATGTCGATAATCACTTTATTAATATTTTTGTTTATTTATTTATTTATTATTTATTTACTGACCTTATACAATTTTATTTACTTTATACAGCTGTAATTTTTTTTTTTAATGTAAAACGGATAAACAAAATAAAATATAAAAAAAAAAAACTTAGTCGGTGACAGGGCCTCTCACATTTTCAAGCATCTACAAGATTCTGTACATTGTCGCCCTTTGTGATCAGCAGATAACTTCCATGTTTTAGATCACGCCTCTACCGGTTTTCAACTCAAGATGAAAGAGCTATTCATATTGAAAGAGAAAAACCATCCTTGAATCAACAATTACACCTTGTAAATCTAAAACTATCCCTGTAATTCTCATACTTTCATGCTTTACCTCTTTTCTTGTTGTCACTATTTATCATAATTATCATTGTTCTACTTACTATATAATTCAACTTCCAACGCTTTGTACAGTAATTAACTAAAGATGACAGAAGTTTCTGTCGAAACATGTATTACAGACTTAAAAGTTTTGTCTCTTTCTTTAAAATACATGACTGTACAAATTTACGATAACTTTTTACGTGTTTGATATTGCCAATCACCTGCCGACACGTCATTTGCCTTTCGCACCATTCTGTCATGGTAATGAATGACTGACAAGCATTCACAACTCTCAATCCAAGGTTGTTCCTCAAATTTTTTTTAACTATGGTTGCTAATAAAACTGAGATGTTAACATAAGAAACAAAATAATGCATGGTTTTTTATGGATATGAATTCCTCTCTTCATGTGAACATCGATATACCAAGTTGAACACTTAAAAAGAAATTCTATATCTAGTATTATTCTCTATTCAATTTCCAATGCAGTAAAACTGCAGCCCCCGAGAGCTTCTTACTCTTAATTTTAAAACAAGCTTGAGAAAAGAGAGAGGAATACCTCACAGCTCAAGAATCTAGCAACTCACACTTAGCAAAGAGTGGAAAATGGGCTAAGAGATGAACACTCCAGGCCTTAATGCATATTTTTACTCGATCACCATTAATATAAAATAATCACTTACAGAGAACAGTGAGGAAAGTGCTGGCAGAGCTATTTCCACAGTCATTTGTAGCTTCACATTTGTATTCACCAGCATTATACCTGCTGATGTTTGTAAGATAACGCATGACTCCAAAGGATTGGCTACGGCTGCTTATTTCTGTCCATGTTACAGTCAGCACAGGACTTCCAGAAACATTACAGGTTAAAGTCCTGTTTTCACCCTCTATCACTGTGATGTTCTCCAATGGATAAACTTTAGAGGGCACTGAGCAGAAAAAGAGATAACAAAAGATTACAAGTGTAAAACTACATGTTTATGAACCTACACACTCATCAAATTTTCATTTTTGTTCATGCATTTGCATCACGCAAAAGCATTCCCAAGAAATAAGGAAATTGTACAGTTTTAGCTCGTCTCATAAGAAGAAAATTATTCTTTAAGGGTTCACGGTTGGTACTTTTACTTGTACATCATTAGTTCCAGTAAAAAACAGAGAAAGGAATTCAAAGTAAATGTAATATCAAAATTTGTGCCTGTGACTTTTGAGATTACATGTAACTTATCCTAGGACTGAGACATGTTTTATTTTCCCTTTCCTTCATCAGGGTTTTCAGTAAGTACTGGCTTTCAACTAAATACACTGGCTTAGAAAAATGTGATTTCTGTGCAAGTACTGTACTGGCGCTGGGATTGGGAAAGCTGTGCACCATGGGAATATAGCATGCAAATGAAGGAAATGGCGTATAATTTAAACAAAAAAACCTCTAAAACAGGGCCTATGCTGCGCCCGAGCTGTTGCGAGTGAAAATACGTGTATCTTTTGGACTAAAATTTCAACAAAAGTCATCAATAGGCCACTTCCGAGTTCTCACGGTTCAGTGATCTAGAGCCAAAACTACCGCGCAAGAACGAGGCTAAGTGTGAAGTCGCTTTCATCCGTATAAGGAATAAAGTACCATGGTGGTGAAAACGAGTAAAAATTTCTCGAAATTCACTGTGGAAGAATGAAAAATTATTTGTGGGAGTGAGGCATTCAGCTAAGTGTTGGCGGCAAATGAAAAAAAGCAGAACTTTCCAATTTATGCAAGAAAGCTGCACACGTACGGTATCATTAGACTAACTAGAATTTCATGTGGCATAATATAGAATGTGGATGAGGTGACTAAATCTTTTTTTTTTTTTTTTTTGGGTGACCATTTTTCAATTGGGGCTCTGGATAGGATGGAGTCTAGACAGTCATCAATTTACAGTTGAAGAAACAGGATTGTTTCAAAAGAGTAAGAATATAAAAGCCTTGATAAGACGATACTGCAAAGTACTGTGATTGTTTTTCACCTAAAGTGGACAGGTGTTGAGTTTTTTTGATGTACATGAAAGTGACACGTAAATTGAACTATTACATTATAATGTAAACTACAAGAAACTGTGGAACTAATATACAATATCAAAAGCAACCTCACCAACAAAAATACTTATGTGTCGTTGCCACTTGAAGTTAAATACGCAATATGCAACATTACAGCTAATAGCTGTACCAGAATAACAACTACTTCTTACACTGTACCTTTAACAGTGAAATTTAAAGTCTTCTCAGCTGTACCAACAGTGTTATTAGCCACACAACTGTAGCTTAAGTCTTCTCCTTTTAAATATTTTCTTATCCATACCCCTGCTGAGCTGTTTCCATCATTAACTGGTATTTCATTCTCAAACAGTTGATAAGTATGCACTACAGGTTTACCATCTGCTGCGCAGGTGATAGTGATAACATCACCTTCACATACAACTGAGTCTTTCACCATTAACTTGAAATTCTCTGGTTTAACTGAAGAGAAGAAAACAACAACATCTAATCATGCATCAGAATCAGAGCTTGTGACCTGCATCATCATGTCGGACGAGCCAAACATTTTTCTGTCCAGACTAATGCCATAGGTGATTGATTGCTCCACCTTTCCTTTTTTTCTGACTTGCAGCTCCTTTTTAATATCATTTATTATCCTTAAATCTCACAACAGGACTTTTTTCAGGCCCTGCTTGCATCGTCACAGTGTATTTTAATAAAAGTGCCCACATTATTATACCACCCGTAAAAAAGCAAATCTTCACTTATCCTTTTTTTGTAGTTGACTTACACTTTTTTCCATTTTTAAGTTTTGTTTTGCTTTATTTTTACGTACTATACCAATAAATCCTACTTTCTATGAAAAATAAGGTACAATATACAATTATCTACGCACAATTAACTTCAACTTTCACTGTGCGATTTGGTGCAGTTCCTATTCCATTATGTGCTGTACAACGATATGTTCCACTGTTATCTCTGTTGTTTTCAAGGACAAACTGATTCCCAGTTACCAGTACACCACTGTCGCTTCCATTAGCATCTACTCTGGTCCAGGTGATGCCTGGTGTTGGTTCACCATCTGCGATACACTCTAAAGTAATACTGGGGTCACCTTCCACAACCACTACATCGTTACTTACGATGTTGAGTTCTGGTGGATCTGTTAAAGAATTAAAGACAAACAAACAACTCTGTACACTATCCGCGATATACTCCAACATGACACTAAGGCCACCTTCAACAACAACTATATCTCTATTGATTGAATTGAACTCTGGTGGATCTGTTCAGCAGTGATAAATTATCCCACATTCAAAATTTGCAAAATTTGAACCAATCTGCGTCAAAAGTCAGATAATAAAATCATAGTCGAAAATTTCACCAAAAAGTCAACGAGCTACGCTAATGCATTATTATGTGGTCTGAATGGGCGCCATTTTAAAATATCTGAGCAACTACCGCTTTCAATTCCTTGATCTTTGCAATTGTACTTATTGCAGGTTATTCAAATATGTGACAGGACTTTGTGCTGCTGTAAGATTTCTAGGTTGACTATAATAAAGACAGTTCTCCTGTGAGAGTAAGGCGGGCAAAAAAGAATTCATTACGTGCACACTCTCTTTTCTTAAATCTGCTCTTTGAAGCACGATTGAAATTACACAAAAAGAAACATCTACCTAACTGCAAGAATTTAAATATCGACGTTTCTCTCGTTTGAACACTGTTCCACATCGAATAAAGGGGGTAAGTTTCTAAAGAAACTATGGTGCTGCGTCGGTGGGAGAGAATAAGAAGGTATTTTAGTGTTATCAACTGAGTTGAAAACGCAAACTGACCACCGTAAAGAAATTAAGGGGTAACGTTTCGAGCGTCAGCCCTTCGTCACAGCGATTGGAGAAACTGTGGGTTGTGTGAGGCTTTATAGGTAGAAAATGGAGCTACGCTATTGGTGGGAATATGGTGATGAGAAAACAAGAATAAGTTAGTTGAATGAAAAGCGCTCGTTGATACCGTGGGGATTAAGAGTACCGATCTGGGGGACAAATTTTTGCTCTCAAGTTTTGCGACTTTTCGAACTGCCTAGATGTAGGGAAAAACCGCAAACTACCATGTCTTTTTTAGAATGATTAGGGAGATTAAAGCGACTGGTTTTAATGCGTCCTTGTTATTTCTTTCTACGTCGCGAAAAGTTGCCTATGTTTTTGTCACATTTGAATGAAATTAGTAGAGATTTCGAAAAGATAGTACTTTAGTGCTATATTCCTAAGCTACCTGGAAAATAGCAGCAGTTTGCGTCAAGAATGACCTTTAAGGAATGATTTTAAAAATTTTCAATAAACAGAACCAGTAGAGATACTATTCTTTTATAGCTTTTGGTGGTTTACTTACATTGCAGCAATTCTCGACTCCTTGCCGCATATTCGCTGAATATCGGCGCTAAAAAGTTTTTTTAAGCAATTCAGCGACACCTCGCGCTGCTTTATAAAGCATATCTTCCGAAGCTACACGGAAAATAGCAGCAGTTTGCGTAAAGAATAAATTAAATGAAATATCCAACAATGAAACGAGATTCATCTTTACGGAATTATTTCAAAATTTTTCAACAAATAGAACCAGTAGAGATGATATTCATGAAACTTTTGATGGTTTACTTACACTGTACTTGAACAGTCATTCCGTCAATAGCAGGGTCGAAATTACTGTCGATCACTTCGATTTCGTATTTCCCAAACTCAGATCTCTGCAATGCAAAGATCGTAATTTCTGCTCGTGTAGCATTGATGTTTTCTCGAACGCGACCCTTATAAAAACTCTTTGGAACCGATGCGTTGAGGTTTAGGTCATGTTTGACTACAATGTTGCGGGAGGGAGTGCTGCTGGCGAACCGAAAGATAACTCTGTCAAATGTTCCATCAAAGTTGTACTGCCACACGAAGGTGATATTGTCGCCTTCCAAAACATAGAACGGATTTGGAGGAGTTACCGTAAATGTTGGTGCTAATTCTACAAACAAAACAAAAAAATTATGTGAACAGCACAGATACTTTAACCAATTTAGTAATATGACCCAACAGCCCAGCGCGAAGCTGTTTTTCCCACGAAGAGAAACGCTCGGTCAGTAAAGATGAACTTGTGTACCTACCTGCCTTACGAATAAACAAAACCAAGCATAAGAATTTGGACACGTTAGATATGACTGAAAACATTGCAATTTCCGCGCCGTGAAGGCGAACCGCGCTTCAAGATGCGACGGCACGGAAGTAAAGGAATAATATGCAAACTTTCAATTTAGGGGCCCACGAACTGTAACCAGCGGCTACATCGCGTTTGCTTCTTCCGCCTTCACCCTTCACGTCTCATCACCCATTAGATATAAAACATGAGGGAAGTTGGGTCTGTTTGGAGGGTGCGAAACATGCGTAAGAGTTCAGTGCCCGAGGCGTAACCGAATACAATAGCCTAGCTTCTTGGATCATGAGAGGACGGATATGGCTTTTACTGCAAGTATCATCTCCCGCAGCGTTATTTCCCCGGATCTGTTGGAAATGTGTGAAAGCATGTCAAACTGTAGGGGATCAACTTATCATCGCTAGTTATTGGGGTCCTGGTTAGTGTTGTAATGCGACTCCATAACCTTTCAAACTATAGAGATCAATGTGTCATCGCTCGTGAATGGAGTCCTGGTTAATTTTATGAATGTCGTAATATGATTCTTTAATCTTAATAGAATACTCCATTCTTTTGCCTGTTGTCCTGTTGTCTTAACCGGCTTTCAACCACAAGTTGTTTGTTAGTGGTAGGATGGCATGTTCTTTCTACGACATATTTGTGGGTATGCAGCTATCCCGTATGGTGAATAACTAAAAGCGCTTTCCAGTAGCCTGTTGGTAAACGGCTTTCTCCCAGATCTTCACGGTCAATTGATTTCGTGGGCGTATCGAAATATCGAGCCAGACACCCTTAACGCATGCGTACTTGTCTTCAATTATTCTGTCAAAAATACCATTTACATTTCGACCATGTCTAATCAGCACGACTTATTTAATATGAGAGGAACTAGCACTGTGAGAAATGTTAACTTGTAGAGGTGAGTCAGTGAATATTGCCTCCCACCTTTAGATTTTTAGCGCGAACATAGCTTACATACACGGATACACAGGATGGGTACGAGATGAGAGATGAATATACAAAAATGTTTCAGGGATGAGGCCTTCTGTGCCACTTGGCGCGAAGAAGTTAGGTGAAGGTGAAGTTGCCACAATGAAACTTAATAATTGAAAGAAAATGTTAACTAACATACCTTGGTTTTTCAATCATTAATTTTAAGAGAAGGCTTTGGCTTTGGCTTGTGAAAATGCTTGCAAATAGATCATAAATTTTAGAAAAAGGGAAAAGTCTCTGCTTAAGCTCAAAGCCTAAATGCTGACTCCTAGGTTCAAGCTGGCAGTGTCCTAATACAAAGTTTTTTGAGCCACAGCATCCTTGTTTTATTCCTAAGTTAATTTTTGGCCTTTGCTAGTGGACTGCAAGAGTTATTGTTACAATAGCAAACAGAAACTGGCAAAAAGATGAGTCATCTTGGCAGTCCTGTTGATAAAAGATGTGACATCTTCACAACAGGAATACTGATGTGCTAAAGTAACAATGGAAACAGAATGTTATCTTGCATATGCCTAATTCTTCTATTCTTGATTATTTTCTTCTTCCTTTCTTTCCCAATATTTCAACTACAAGAAGACTTAGGCTCAAATAATTTATTATACCATTTTTGCCTACATTTATGTCATTCTAGATCTCACAGTGAACACTAATTTAATAGGGAACACAGTTGTGTGGCAGATGATAATGATCAAATGAATAAGTCTACTGAATTCATTTAAAAGTACTATGTTTACACACTAGATGGACAGTACCATTGACACAGATAAGTCTCAAAACAGGTCAAAGCCTATCATTTGGTCAGATAGAAACACACCCAAACTACTGTGTCATGCACCAGGTCTGTTAGTAAGAGCTATTCTTCAGGGTTCTGATATTCAAAATTACACCAGAGTTAAGATAGTGTGCACTTATTTCTAAGAACTCAGAAAACAACACACCAGAACAGATGGGTTCTCAAGGCAACCCACCCAGTTTTAACTTTGTTTATTTACTTTTAGATATGTAAACAAGTTATACTTGGTTTTACTTCCAATTGGTCAAGAAATTGGCATTAATGTCTAACAATGGAAAGCCAATATGATGATAATTAGTTATTATTACAGAAAACTATACCATAAAATTTGACACTTCAAGTTACTGAAAACAACTCATACTTCATAATATGGGATTAAAACAAACATGCTGGTACACATTTTGCAATTTATTTTCCAATTGTATACCTGGCCATCCATCCAACATTGTGGCCTTTCTGTGCTGCTGGAACTGTTTTTGTGATAAATTTTTTTTGTTTTTAATTTACTGTGGTGTGACTTTCCCTAATCCCACTGCTAACTGTGGAAGAGGGCAGACTAATACAGAGGGTTTCCACCAGCAGCCTACATGCAGTTTTCTTTTTGTTTGACATAAATAGCATAATAATAACATAATTTGTCATAAATAGCTCCTTAGATAACTGAAAGAATATTGCCAATTTCAGCAGTTCATAAAATTTGGGTATTACACATAATCTGTAAAAATCATGTTCTTTGTTTCACTCTGCCTGTCTCATATAAAACCAAACTTCAGAAGTTAGGTTCTGGGACCCAGAGCCACCATCTTGGATTACATATTAACATTGTTTGATTTGAGACTACAATGAAGAAAGCCTTTGGAGTGAATGTGAGCGAGAGCATCTGTGATATCATGACAAATGATCAGCCAGTCTTTGCTTGTTAGTGAACTGTTAACTTTCTCTAATATACCATTGGATTCTTTGCAATACAATAGTTTACTGACTGTTGCGGATGTATTTTCTTCCCCTTTGAACTCCATCACTAGAGATATAGGCTCTCTTTCAAGCTGGATTCCTATTATTGCAGGAATGTTTTTGTGTGTGAGAGTCTACATGATTTGTGCCTCCTTTACCATCTCTTTAGTGCTTTGCATCAGACATTGTTTTTCTACCACAAGAACGTTTAATCTTTTGAAAGATTTTAAAATGCACCAGCCATATGAACCCTGTCCTAGTATTAATTCCTTTTCACTGATTGGTTGAAGCTCAGATGGATCAATTAAATTAACAGTGGCAAATTTGCTACTGGGTGGTCCTGATTTTGTATTCCTGTCTCTAATCTGGAATAAAGTAATAAACAGAGGAAAAGTGAAGCTGGTCAGCGTAATAAGATTCACATGCTAGATTGTGTAATAAGTGGTAATAGGACTGAGTAGTCTTTGGTCTGTAATCTATGAGTGATAACAAAATCTGATGACTGCATAGTGGAAGTACAATTTGTTTAAATCAGTGTGATTACAGACCGAAACAAATGACACAAAGTCCTTTTACCAATTAATCATAAAAATTACAATTTCCAAATTAAAAAGAACACTTAAATATTGTCATTGCTCAAGGGAAACCAATTCTCTGTTTTAAAGAAAGCCCCAATTTAGGAATCTGTACACTGTTTCTATGGTGATTGAAACCAAGGTTGTGATTGATTGATTTAAACCACAACTTTGAATGTGATTGGTTGACTTAAACTACAACTTTGAATGTATTTGGCTTATTGAACTGTCCAACAACAACTTGGCAAGTGAATTAGTGGAAAATAGGAGTTTTTAAAACTAATCACAATCGAGGAAATTGTCATTCCTATGTTAATAGATTTATTGATAAACTTTATCCCTTTCATATAATACAAACAGAACTTTCCAAAATTCCCTGACTATTAAGGTACTGACCTATCCATGATAAAAATAAAATTTCCCTGATGAAATGGATACAAAATGTCCAGTCTCCTCTTCTTCATTAAAACATTGCTGAGATCATCTGAAATATTTCTTCCAGCATGGTATGAAACTCAGTGGTGTAAAAACTTTAATTTCCCTGACTTTTCCCTGACCTTGAAATTTCTATCCCTAGCCATTTTTTGATCTGTGGTAACCTTGGTAGGGCAAGATCAACACTACATGGCAAGATGGAAGGGAAAATGCTCAAAGCTCAATGACTGTCCTTTTCAGACGAAAGTTTAGCCTGTCTGCTTGGCAAACAGAAATGAATGAATTCCCGCTAGATCATTTCAGAATGAGGCAATTTCAAATGGGGATTCCTTGCCTTATTTTACGAAAATGATTGTAGTTTTTTTTTCATTTCATCATAAAAAGGAGAAGAATTTTGAGGGCTACACTCTCCCCTCCCCCTATGAGTTTATGTTGAAGTCAACCCCAGGACGTTTTGTACAATGCAAGACAATGCTAGTTTGATTACGTTCAGCGTCAGTTCGGTGATATCGTTTTTTTTGTATCGTATTTTTTGTAACCAACTGCTCATTTTCTGATATCTGTTTTATTCTATTTTGACGCTAACCGAGTACCTACCTTGGTTTTGTCCAGGGTCTTTTTATTCTGTTCGACTAATGCTTTCCATTTGCTATAATACATTCGCGCCAAGAATATGCATCTCTTTCCTTTTGTGTTCTCATTTCTCTGTTCTCCCTTTCCCTAGTTGTCCTTGACAATCGTTCACGTTTCCTCCTTTGATTTCGCATGCTGCGTTTTTCTTCGATTGTACTTTCCCGAGATCGTCGTGGCATGATTACTTTGCCAAGCACGCGCCAAGCGCGCGCTTTTTGTTGGCGATCGTCTTCGGTACTCGATTCCCTGTGGCTGAGTTTGTGCCCGCGTTTCCATACTGATATAATGTTGTAGAAAATTCTAGTGGACAGCGGCCTATCTCAACGCGATAAAACGATAAAAATTAACCGGAAAGCTTTGTTCGCAGTGAATGTACAACTACGAAGAATTAATGTGGATGAAACAGGGTACAAGGTTTATGCAAGGACTACCAGAAAAAAAAAAGCAGTTGAAATCCTCCAAGTGTAAAGTTTTTTTAAATGTAAAATGCATTTTCCACGCGTTTCAATATCACCCGACCTGCCACAGACTTCTGATCAGATTTATTTATTATTCCCTCATCGGTAGTAGTATATCCTGTGCCAATTACGTAAGTGGAAGTCATGTTTACTGACAAAGTTTGACAAGCGATGACGTGTCATTGATGCCTAACATTCCTTCATCGGAAAATTGAGACATGTAAAGGTCTGTTGGTGTTCTGGTTCACTTTCAGTTAAACGACATTTCTGTCACAAAGTGACGAGATTATGACGCCTTGCGGTAAGCATATTGAAGCAACCTGGAGCGCTACCAGATACTCCAGAAAAAAAGCCCATACAAAGCCTTAGAAAAGTTTTCTAAGGCTTTGTATGGGACAACGGGAGGTACTTACAGTGCACGCGTTTTCCGTCCTGTCATGAATATCCATAAAGTGCTTCATATCTCGATAAAAACACAGCTGATGAATGAATAGGTACTTTTCTTGCAGTTTAAATATTGATTTTTCATAAATCAAATTATTTGGAGAGACAATTCGCATAAACTCTTTATAAATCGGCTCTTTTAAAAAAAATTCTCAAATAAAACAAGAACAGTTCAATAGCTTACCAGAGAAACATATGCTACCCGAAATTTGACATGAAGCACGAAAAAAATTATCAAAACTGGAATATGTCGGGACAAAGGAGTGGCAGATACGTGTTAGAAGATGGCGGAAAGTGCTATAGGTTCACCGTGCTTGAACGCTGGTTACCACGCGTCACGGCCAGAAAACTGCGTAACGTTGTGTTGGAATTGTTGAGAGTTATTGTATTCATTTTTAAAATCTTCCGATGAACAATACTTTGCGTATCAACATTAACAAAAAAAAATATTTACCGACCTATAGACCGGACCTAGAGGATTTGCTGTAAATAATGGTGCTAGGGCCGTGTGCGCTTTCAATGGTGCAACGTTTTGGGGAAGTGGGGAAACTTTGCAATTAAAACATTTTAGCAAATATGGCTGTCAATCTCCAGGAGAATCCTCTCTATTTTCGTATGTTTCAAGTTTTAATGACCCTATGTTTGAATATGAAAGTCGATTTAAGTCCCAAGACCATGATTCAGACCCAATACCATTTACTCGACGGTGAGAACCAGCGCTACAAAGCACTCAGTTATCCTTCCTTACTCGCGTTTAGATTACAACCAAGGTTAAACTTAAAGGAAATCCTGAAAGCAAACTCGGCGTTTTACAATTCAACCCGGTTCAAAACAGTTTTAATATTTTTCATTTGCTGCATTAACCTATTGGTTGTTTTGCAATTCTTCTGTCTTTTTATTTTACACCCTTTCGCTAAGCAGGCTGGAAGTGCAAGTACACAATATATGTAGCACAGGGACCTTTGGGTGTATAGAGATTTCTTTCTCATACAACAAATTTCGTCAACCAAGTGCGATACGCATGATAGAACGTCGGCCCAAGCGCAGCGAGTTCCTCACAGACAGAACCGAAGGGGCGGATTCGACTCATTCGACTGATTCATGACTTACCCTCCACCAAGGTGAAACGGAAGCGAGGGAACGTCTACGTGACGTTAATCTAATTTATGCAAAATCATGTCATTTGATAATGTTTTTTACGAAGTGGCACGTGCTAGCGTGAATGCTATCTAGAACTAGACCCTGTGAGCAGGGTAACTGGGATACCTGGATGGTACTGGATCCTTGGAATCAAGTGTAGTGATACTATGGGTGTCGGACTAGTATACTGAAATAGTGAGCTCAAGTCTGGCTAAGGGCATACACCTATTTCAAAACATAGGCATGCTATGCATGCAAGAGTTACTTTTTTGTAGGGTGGGTGGATTACTTGAAACATTGTAAGTGGTCTACATTCTTACAAAAGGAAAGAAGAGTATTAACGCGGAAAAGAACGAAAATGTCGAATTACCTCACACACAGGTATTTTGTGGTAGATGATGTGTGTTGTGAAAATAAATGTCGCCAAAAATAAACTGTATTGGTGCCACCGATACCTGTTAGTACAAAATGCAGACAGCAGACTGCAGACCGGATACAAAATATAGACTGCAGACTGCAGAGTGGGTACAAAATGCAGACTGAGAATCTGAAGAGTTTTTACGTCTGGTATATAATAACATGTCATCCTACAGCTTACCGAGAGTCACGCAATCGCTTTTCCGCGATCAGCCTTCACGATTATTTGCACTATTGTGGAAAATTCTTGGCCCATTTCTTGATGAAAATCGATCGTAATATAATTTCAAGCCCTCAATATAGTCTTCTTACTTTGCGCGCGAGTTGGTTGGTGTGATGTCTGTACAGATTTTACCAACGTAATAAAAGTAGATGACGTGAATAACAGTGATGGTAAAGCAAGCTTAAAACGGCAGAAATCGCCAGAAACTACAACGGATACTCATGGTATGAGTAAGTTTTATTGATTTTACGAGAAAAATGTTCATATTTCGAAATATTTGTCGTTGTAAATCAACCATATTTCGTTCCCTATACTATTCCATATAACGTGTTCAAATTTTCAGCGATTCCTCTCGTAACTTAACACCGAGTCACACAACGCGTGACGCGTTCATGAATTAATCGTTGGCTTTTTCTCGAGGCGTGAGCTTGGGCCACCTGTGACAAGACAATCGCGTAAACAATACTTGACATAATAACATTATACACAAAAAACACAGGATTTTGGATCGTGTATTTATTAAAAAAGAATATCCATACAGCTACAACGAAACAAACGTAAGATTCACCTTTCTGATCGTGAAATTAATACCATTCGCACTGTTATCGTAGCTACGTTCCTTGGCATCAAGTGAATCCAACATGCCGTCTTTCTTCACTATCAGTTTGCATCCCTTAGAGTTTTGTTCTTTAGTCTCATGGTAGGAGTGTTGCTCAACAGATTGCATAGAGTATATGCAGTTTGGTTTCAGATTTCAGATTTTGCTTTTTACAACAAGTGTAAGTTTTTCAACTAAGACATTGGCATACTTGGCATACAAGGCATTCAAGGCTCTCAAGCGTTGGCGACTCAATCCGTTCCAAATTACCGCTCAATAACATCTTTTTGCGTGGATTGGCCGCGAACAATACGACTTGTGTATACGTCTGTAAGTATTTTGAGCGTTTGCGCCCGGATGATCGTAATCCAAACACGTTGAAATGCAAAACAACTGACAAAAGAGTTTTATACGCAAAAATCCCGTGGCTCGTCATGACAACGTCAATCATCATCAAGATTACACGCGTGATCAGCATGTGAACACTTCATTGGATCACAGTTAGTTGTCGTCATGGCGTTAAGATCCCAATGACCACTGGGTACTATTGCGCAATTTTTCCATTTTGTGGCGGAGGAAAAAAAAAGACGACAAAAAACAAAGGCATTTTATGACTGGGCTACCACAGGTATCCCAGTAAAAACAACAACATTTGAATAAATTAATTTTCATTTTTTGGGGTAAATTTGCTAGTCAGCGTCCGAGTTCAATTATATACTTTGCTTTAAGGATATAGGCAAAGATTGTGAGCGATTATTGGATAGAGTAAGAAAAGGACGATGTTCGATTAGCGTCGCGCTTACGAAACTAGACCTCAACCTCCCCGCGGTTTCTGCTTGCATTTGTAAACAGTGCCAAGGTCGTCGAAAAAAGTTGGATCATTTGCTAAGAGATAGTGACGCTGCAAGTGTGAAGAGAGAGCGACTCTTTTCTCAGTCGGAAGAATCGCTACAAGAAACAAATAGCTTCAAGGATGTACAAGCGAGCCGGCAAGTAGCAACAGAAGAACCAAACAAAGGTTTGTAAACATATCAGGCGCCGTAATTTACATTATTAACACGTGAGCAGATACGAAAATCCTCAAAGGAAAAAAAAATAGACATTCCGAGTTTTAAAGATTTTCACGCTCAGTTAGATTGCAAGCTTACGTACGGTAATAAAAATCAAACACAGCTAACACTCGTATAGTATATAAAGTTCAGAGTTAAAAAACAAAAGAGAACAAAACAGAAATTATGAAAAATATAATCAAACTGACATAACTGTTAAAATTCATGACGGTGTCTGAGCAAATATGATCATGCTGAAGTCCATCGCGGCTCGCTTAGCATGGCGATCTCCGCTCATTACAGTAAAGCAAGCCTCAGAAACTACATCGGCCGGCCTTCGAGTGAAAAAATAAGAGCTCGCTCTGAAATCCTTTCCGATACGTTGAGTAGAAAGTCACTTCAGTCACTGCAGCCGAGTTTTGCGGCGCTGTCATCCCGAGCGATCATCATGTTCCGGTGAATTCGGCTGTTGTTCATTTAAAAAACACTCGCCTCGAACAGTTTGTTTTCTACCTTGAAAAAACTCGCGTGTTTTTTATGAGCCATAATTCGGCTGAAGTTCACTGAACATTTCACTTGAAGATTCTGTATTCAAAACTTCAGGCAAAAGCGTTAAAATCGACCTGCCGAACTATTTTAGTTTGTAAACTATCGCAGATTGTGAACTTTGATGGTTTGACACTTTTGACAGCTTTTGTCTCCAATCAGCCAATCAGATTATTTGAACCATTCTAACAGGGATTCTGATTTGCTTATTGTAGCGTGCTCTATGAGAGTATAGAGCATGCTGACGACACTGTTGTTCGCTTTGGAAATAAAGTTTGTTTTGAAAATTGAAAGTAATTCTTGGGGAATTTAACGGATTCTTTATTATAAAACAAATAGAGAAGCCTTGACTGTGCTCTGTTCTGTTATAAAGCACTTAGGAAGCGGCTAGAGCACGAAAGAAGTGTAGAAAGAAACACTAGACGTAGTCGAGTGTTTCTTCCCACTTCTTGAGTGCTCTAGCCGCTTCCTAAGTGCTTTATAACAGAACAGAGCACAGTCAAGGCTTCTCTATTTGTTAAACAGAGCACAGTCAAGGCTTCTCTATTTGTTAGTCAAGTTTGATTTTTATTTCCGTACGTAAGCTTGCAATCTAACTGAGCGTGAATCAGTTTATAAAACCTCGAATGTCTATTTTGTTTTTCCTTTGAGGATTTTCGTATCTGCTCACGTTTTAATAACGTAAATTACGGCGCCTGGTATGTTTACAAACCTTTATTTGGTTCTTCTATTGCTACTTGCCGGTTCGCTTGTTCCGAAATTTCACTTTCAATTATCGGAAAAAAGCTAAAAGGAAGTCCCGGAAGAGGTCGAACATAGTACAGTTTGGCAGATGGCGTGACAGCTTTAGCTCAGCTCTATGCTCTATACTCTCATAGAGCACGCTCTTTCAACCAACGACAGCGCGCGTTATATCCGAACTTTATTATAAAAATGACTTAGGATTTATCGTTTATTGAATCAGTGACCCCATAGAAAATTTAAACATTTTGATTTTAATTTTATTTCATTAAAGCAGTAACTTGTACTTCCTATCGGTTTACCGGCGTTATAACCCACATACAAACTTTTCTTCGTGTTCTATTCTAAGCAGTCTGTTGCTTAATTTGTAACACTCGAATGCGTTGCATAACTGGTATATGTTAGCGTGGTGTAACATGTCACATCAACATGTAATCCTTGCACTTTTTCGTAACGAACAATGAAATTTCCCCAAAGAGTGCAAGCTAAAGCGATAAATTCCTGGAAACCTACATGTCGACAGGGAGAGCTCTCTGAACATGTTGGAACTCATTTGATGCATTTTATTGCTATAGGAGTGGTATTCGGTCGTTTAGTGTGACTGACTCGGTGGTGATGCTTGTAGATAAGTACTCTGACATTGATTGACATATAAAATCTGGGCGGAAGTCATTTCGTTTCGTCATCAGAGCTAAAGTTGAGTCACTTGAAAAATGTGACGGTAGAGTTACATAAGTGATTTTGATTGTAAATTCTGCACTAAAAGGAAGCTCTTACCACTAAACCAAGTTTTTTTTCTTTTTTGTTCATGACGGTCGTCAATTTCTATGCATGTGTGCATCCGGATTTATCGGGAGCTTGAAGTGGTTGACGAGACAAATAGATTAATCTCCGTTACACGAAATTGCTGACACATATTGATCCCTGATTAGTCAAGGGTATCAAATTTATCCAACAGCAGTTGTTTTGATTTAAATAATATACTAAGAGAGGCATTTCCACGCGTTATTCGGTATAATCTCATAGAGCATCGATCCTACCTTACGATAGGAAATCAATTGGCAAAGAAAAAACCCATTGAGCATGGACTAAGTTGAGTCTTCTTCCCGAGTTAAGGGTAAACCCCAACAAAAAAAACGGGATCCAAAATGCTGCTCTTGCTTAGGGTATGGGGACGCTGTGTTGTTGCTGTCGATTTTAGCCCGGAAACTTTCCCTGTTTTAATTAAATGTCGTTTTTTATTTGGAAAGCAGCGGTCATTGACGACATATCAATTGTAAACTATACAGAATATGCTTCGGTTGATGTCTTGCCGTTCGAGGTAAAAACACGAAGTTTCAGTCGGCTTCACCTTGTGCTTTCTCAAATTCAGTGCTCTCGTCCGCCATTTTTTGACGAGGTTCTTTCATATTATTTCCCATTTACACAAAATTGCTTTTTTCAACTTAATAACTGTACAGTCACCGAGCTAAGAACTTGTCGATCGTGTCATCTCAGTTATTACTTATGCACCGTTGCCATTAATGCAGTTTTTTTTTACTTTCCTTTCTTACAATCTGCGGTTATGAATATCTATAGAAAAGAGTGTCGCCCTACCTGCAAAGGGGACAGAAGCCAATGAAAGGAATAGAAACTTGACGATAGACATCATCCACTTCCTCATAATGAGCTAAAACCGCTTCCTGTTTTAACTGGCTTGACTGCTGTGAAAGTTAATTTATTCGGCTTGTGAAATATTTACAATCTAAGCCAATATAGATGAAAATGCAGCCTACCGTTTAATTATTTCGGTTCCAACACTATTCCACAAAAATGTAACTCTTTCACCACCGAGTTCACCTCCCCCACTTCCACCCCCTTCAGCTGTGTGAAATTGGGTTCAGCAGTACAGTGCGCTTTTCAAGTTTCTTGTTGCTATAAGGAATCCCGCTGGTTCATTTCTTGACTAATTGCGTCCTTCTCCTATTCTTTATGAGTGGAGAGAGCGTTTCTGGGAGGAGAATTGAAGAAATAAATTAATGAAAGACTGAATAAATCTCGAAATAAATAAATAAAATGATTAATAGATATAGAATATATTCGCTAAATCGATTCGTTCAGTTTATCCTGGAAAATTGTCTATTGTTTGATTTGACGATGCCCTTGTTTCTATTGTACACTTGGTTACTTCCTTGCTCCCTAAACTTAAACAAAGGTATAGGTATTGTTTTCAATTTCACGCTGGAGAAAGAATTGTTTCTCCAAATACTTTGATTTATGAAAAGTCAATATTTAAACTGCAAGAAAAGTATCTATTTATTCATCAGCTGTGCGTTTATCGAAATATGAAGCATTTGAATAATTTGGAATGAATTCAAGAAGCCACACTATTGATCTCGGCTGCGCCTCGGGCAACTCGTTCTTACGCATGTTTCGTACCCCAACTTCGCGCATCTTCCATATCTGATGCGTGATGAGACACGAGGCGGTTCAGAACACAATTACACGGAAGAAGCGCGATGTAGCCGCTGGTTAACAGTTCGTGGGCCCCTAAATATAACGATTGCATATTATTCCTTTACTTCCCTGCCGTGGCATCTTGAAGCGTGGTTCGCCTTCACGGCGCGGAAATTGCAATGTTTTCAGTCATATCCATCGTGTCTAAATTCTTATGTCTGATTTTCTTTATTCGTAAGGCAGGTAGGTACACGAGCTCATCTTTACTGAGCGAGCGTTTCCGTTGGCGCGAAAAACAGCTTCGCGCTGGACTGTCGGGTCATATTTCCAAACTGGTTAAGGATTTGTGCTGTTTAAATAATTTTTTTGTTTTGTTTTGTAGAATTAGCACCAACATTTACGGTAACTCCTCCAAATCCGTTCTATGTTTTGGAAGGCGACAATATCACCTTCGTGTGGCGGTACAACTTTGATGGAACGTTTGACAGAGTTATCTTTCGGTTCGCCAGCAGCACTCCCTCCCGCAACATTGTAATCAAACATGACCTAAACCTCAACGCATCGGTTCCAAAGAGTTTTTATAAGGGTCGCGTTCGAGAAAACATCAATGCTACGCGAGCAGAAATTACGATCTTTGCATTGCAGAGATCAGAGAGTGGGAAATACGAAATCGAAGTGATCGACAGTAATTTCGACCCTGCTATTGATGGAATGACTGTTCAAGTACAGTGTAAGTAAACCACCAAAATTTTCATGAATATTATCTCTACTGGTTCTATTTGTTGAAAAATTTTAAAATCATTCCGTAAAGGTGAATCTCGTTTCGTTATTGGATATTTCATTTCATTTATACTCGACGCAAACTGCGGCTATTTTTCCGGTAGCTTTGGAAGATATGCTGTACAAAGCAGCTCATGATGGTCACTGGATTGCTAAAACAAAAACTTTTTAGCGCCGATATACACCAAATATGCCGCAAGAGGTCGAGACTTGCTGCAGTCTTATCTCAAAACAGGTTCGAGACCTACGTTTTTAAATTGCACATATTTAATTTAAACAATGAAACGCGCAGAATGCGACAATCTTCGGCTCCTCGAGCACTGCTGCGGACATATCGCGTATTTTCGCTCTGTCTGTCTTAATTTTTTCTTCGTGATCTGTTAAGGCTCAAGTTACATTTTAAAGAACGCTGACAGGGCTAGTAATATCAGAAAAAAGCATACATTACACCTTTTCATAGGATATGCAATGCTAGAATAGGTAAACAAATGTAAACCTGCGTGGCCATCTAACGCCGCTTAAATTACATTTTATACGAAATTTTCATCGTCTATTTAATGAGTGGAATATTTTCAAAGTCGTCGCTTTTATCAAAGAGAGAGCTAAGCGTACTTAAGCTTAATATCCTCCGTTATGTGGCCAGTTCGAGAAAACTCACTTTCAGTTCATTTGCATTTAACGACTCTATACATGTTTAATGATTTCATCAGATAACTATGTAAAGTTTGAGAGGACGTATTCTATTTATCGTTTTTTCCAATCATTCAAAGATTTGCGATTTCAATTTAGCGTAATGCTTTTCTGCTGTTTTTAAGCCAGTGTGTATTTCTTGATAAGTTTCTAAGAGCTTAAGTTCTGTTTACGGGCAACGAGTGGACGATAATGGTCATTTTTTTGTCGCATGAATCATTTATATTGCCTCAATGTTTTAAGTTGTTTTGTCACGTCCCGAAATAGCGCTCTGAATGTTATGGCTACACTGTTTAGATATTGTTTGTGTAAATAACCAAAACCATTCGTTTTCAAAAAAAGGTATTTTCCGGCAAAAATGCAGTTTTGGAAAACGGTGTTTTTAGATTGACTTCATTCCTTTAAGGCAGTGAAGGATAACAAATTTCGTTTCAGCGCATTGCATACTAATAAAGAGAGAAATAAATTCTTTAAACCAATATGTGGTTTGTTTATAGAGAGCAATGTTTGCCAAAAACATAGTTATATATTTAACAGAGAGTATGAGAATTCTTATTGTTTGTAACTCAACTGTTCTTAGGTTTGAAAACGAACTTCACTCTTAAAGTTATTTGTAACTTTGGTTCCACTGGCGTAAACAAAAGCCGGATATTGGTTTGGTGATAGACATTTGCAGTGACTTAGTCCTGAATTAAAATAATTATGAGTTAATTTTTTTATTTCTTTTGTGGGAGGCTGTGTCCAATTTAGTTATAACATACAAGCTAAAAACATCTTTTCATCCGGCACGCAACCAGCATGTAGGTTTAGAACCTCCTTTCTATTGTGTGGAATCATGACAGCTTTTGAAGTCGTGCATAGTAATGACTAATTATCACGCGGTTGTCTTGAAATACATGGAAAACTGAATTCCCAGAAAAATTATTTTGACAGTTTTTCAAGTTATCTTGGTCTCTGGAAAAATAGGTTATTGTCTTGTCTTAGTCAGCTCCTAGATGCTAGCCAGAGGTTTCAGAAAATCTGTGGATCATTTTCTTGAGAAAAATGCATGACAGCATTTGGAAAGCAAAACTGAAAGTAAAACAAATGTGATGGGACTTTGCCCCAATATGCTACCAGTAGTTGATCATGCACTCTGATATCATTAGCTGAGGCATTGTTCTAATTTGTAAGACCTTTCTGTCCCATTTCTTCATGTATTTTACATCTTTGTTTAAAAACCCATAACTCAATTAAGGTTTACATTTTGTTAATATGCAAATCCTGGCAGAAGTAATGTTTGTGAATTTTGTTAATGCTTTTAAACATTATCAAACCAACTGTAGTCCACTATCATCATCGAAAACTGCAGTTTTTGTCCAAGATAAGGACTTGTGTAATTTTACTGAATTTTTTCAGTTTTGATGATTAATTTTGACTCCAGCTGTCATAGTTCAGTACTGTATGATCCCGCACATCCTGGCAACTACCAATTATATGTTCATGCTTGATGCTGTCTATTAGAAAGATGTTTTTTCTCTTTTGTGAACATTTATCATCCAAATAGTGCTTTTTATCCACTTGTTAGTGATACCCATTTTGGGTTGGCATGCAGCAACAAACAATAATATTGTTGAATCACATGTGAACCAAAACTGCACATGAAATTTTTCCTTTTAGGAGAATTACTTTGAAGAAGTGAAGGATATCTAAATTTCTTACAGCACAATGGTTATTATGATGAAAAGTAATTTTTTTTCTTCAAGACTATTTTGGTCTTGAAAGGAAAACAATTTTGTCTTCATGATGTTATGTCTCAAAAATGCTCAATTGTTCCTTTTGACAGTGACTGTGCAAATTCTCATCATTTTTCCCTCCTTGTCTATTTTGGGTCTTTATGGAGAAATAGCTCAAGCTTAATGTTGTTTGCATTTTTGGTTCCTATGGTGTAAACAAAAGCCTGATATTGATGTGACCAACAGACATCTGCTCTGATGTAGCTAATATTATATTGACAGAAACAGTTATGCCTTTATTTTGAATTTCTTTTGAGGGAGCTTTTGTGCAAATTACTTCAATGAAAGGAGAAATTAAAAATGTCTGTAGTCACAAGGTACCCATCTGTGAGAGGTTGCAGTGCCTCTTTTGTCATGTAGAGCAATTAAAACAAAATTTTTTCAAATTAATGACTAATTAACTTTACTGTAGGTTGTTTTCAAAAACTCCCACAAAAATTCACTCTTGGTCATATTGGTCTTTGGGAATAAATTTTTGTTGTCTCTCAATTCATGGCATATGATTCTAGAGCTTTCACAACATGTGGGAGTTGTTTATTGGAGACAAGTTGTTTACAGGGTGGTATTTTAGAAGAAAATCTGAATTTCAAATAAATGTACATGAAGGACTTTGAACTAATATATTATTTGAGGTCATGAATCATATTATACTCACTTTGTATAATTCATTGATTGTTCAAAGTCTAAGAATCACAGACTTCATCTCTGCCTCTATCTCTCATAAAGTTAACATGTTTTCATTAAAACTTGAACTGAAAAACATTATATGCATAATTGCACAATGCACAATGTATGTGGTGTTTTTTGAAAAGCCATAATAAAAGTTTCTGAAATGTTTATTTGATATTTTGAAATTACACCAAACCAACCACCAATGTTATATTAACAACACATACAAAATTGTTTTCTATGAGATAAATCACTATTAGCAGATACAGTGTGTAATATAATGTAGTGTATTTTACTAACTCTTGTCTGGTGAATTGTGGTTTATCTGCCAGATGGCAAGATACAGTTTTTATGGATAGCCACTCTGAGTTACATGTACTACTGGTACATGTTGGCACATAAAGCATTGAAAAATAAATTATTCTTTAAATCTTTAAATCATCAATCTTTAGTTACCTCAGGACTTTTGCTTTTAGTTCATTACTTAAGGTTTGTCCCTTTACTCTTCAGGGGTTTCCTTTAGTGGTTACAGCTGCCTATTAAACCTTCAGTGGCCGCTTATAGCTAATGTTATTGAAACCCCTGCTCTTTACCTATCCACTGTACATGTACACTGGTGTATACTTCTTTAACCAGTGATCAACACTAAAAAAAGTATTCTTCATGCAATGGAGGAAAAAAATATATATGTACATGTAAAAATATCCAATGGCAAATATTATTGGCAATTTTATTTGATAAGCGAGTACATGTATTTGTGAAAAGTTATCTGGGATTGCACAGGTTTGCTGTGATTTCTCTCACATGCAAAACTTGTGCAATTCTTTCCACCAATTATTGGTAGATTTAAACATTCATGCTATTTGTTTACTAAATAGAAGTTTCCATGTTTCCACATTGTATTCATTGTTAAAGACTTATGTTGGCATTTTCCTTTGTGCTGTTTGGTTGTTGTGGTTATGTACTTGAAGATTAAGTTTGGTTTTTGTAACACTCATCACTGGAGAAGCACTGTAACTTCAGTTGTTTCCAAGAAAGTTATGTGACTCTCTGCTCTAAACATCTGTGTTTTTAATAAAACTCAGGTTATTTTTGAAAAACACATCTATAGCAAGTGTATGTTATGTTATGTTACTCCAAACATGTGTACAACATTTTCTGTTTGTCATTTATTTAACAGATCCACCAGAATTCAACAGCTTTAGTAGTGATGTAGTTGTTGTGGAAGGTGACCCAAGTGTTACATTAGAGTGTATTGCAGATGGTGAACCAACACCAAACATCACCTGGACCAAAGTCTATACCAATGGCAATGACAGTGATGTACTGGAAACTGGGAATCAGTTTGTCCTTGAAACCAACAGAATTAACAGTGGAATGTATCGCTGTACAGCATACAATGGAATAGGAACAGCACCAAATCGCACAGTGAAAGTAGATGTTAATTGTAAGTAGATAATTGTATATTGTACCTATAGTTGATTTTTTTTAATTTTTCACAGAATGTAGGAATGATTGTCATGGTAGGTTAAGATAATGTAAAATGAAACTCCAAAAATGTGGGCACTTTTATTAAAGTTGTGAGGATGCAAGCAGGGTATGAAAAAGCCATGCAACCTGGCAGAGGGTGTTGTGAGATTCAGGGTGAATGATAATATTAAAAAAGAGCTGCAAGTCAGAATAAGAAAAAAAAAAGGAAAGGAAAGGAAAGGTGGAGCAATCAGTCACCTATGGCATTGGACTGGAAAGAAAAATGTTTGGCTCTTGCAACATGATGTACAACGTCACATGGTCTGATACTGATGCATGATCAAATATTGTTGTTTTCTTCTCTATAGACAAACCAGAGAATGTAAAGTTAATGGTGAATGACTCAGTTGTATGTAAAGGTGATGTTATCAGTATCACCTGCTCAGCAGATGGTAAACCTGCAGTGCATACTTATCAACTATTTGAGAATGAAATACCAGTTAATGATGGAAACAGCTCAGTTGGGGTATGGATGAGAAAAGATTTAATAGAAGGAGACTTTAGCTACAGATGTGTGGCTAATAACACTGTTGGTACAACTAAGAAGACTTTAAATGTCACAGTTAAAGGTACAATATGAGAAGTAGTTGTTATCTGTCACAGCCATTAGCTTACATATGGTAAATGAATACTGGTGTAGGGTGTAATGCTTTAATACCATTTTCCCCATGATGTATTGTGTATTTAGCTTCAAGTGGCAACAGCAAATGAGTATTTTTGTTGGTGAGGTTGCTTTTGATATTGTGTATTAGTTCCATAGTTTCTTTTAGTTTACATTATAATGAAAATAATAGTTTAACTACAGTACATGTAGGTGTCACTTACATGTGAGTCAAAAAAATTCAACACCTGTCCACTTCAAGTGGAAAGCAATCACTGCAATTTACAGTTTTGTCTTATGAAGGCTTTTGTATTCTTACTCTGTTGAAACAATCCTGTTTCTTCAACTGTTAATTGATGGCTGTCTGGACTCAATCCTATCCAGGGTTCCAATTGGAGGGCTCAGAGCAAGAACGATCCCTTGATTTTTCGGCCATTTTTGAAAGTGTTCAGAAGTAGTTGAAATCACATTTTTCTTAGCCAGTGTATTTAGCTGGAAGCCAGCACTTACTGAAAACCCTAATGAAGGAAAGAGAAACTGAAACACATCTGAGTCTTAGAATAAGTTACATGTAATCTCAAAAGTCATAGGCTCAAATTTTGATATTACATTTATTTTTAATTATTTTATTTGTTTGTTACTGGGACTAATGATCCAATAGAGAATGATTTTCTTCTAGTGAGATGAACTCAAACTGTAAAATTTCCTTATTTCTTTAGAATGCTTTTGCATTTTGAAAATGCATTTTAAAATAAATGAAGATCTGATGAGTGCATAGGTTCATAAACATGTATGTGTATACTTCTAATCATTTTTATCTTTTGTTCTGTGCAGTGCCCTCCAAAGTTTATCCATTGGAGAACATCACAGTTATAGAGGGTGAAAACAAAACTTTAACCTGTAATGTTTCTGGAAGTCCTTTGCTGAATGTAACATGGACAGAGGTTAGCAGCGGGAGTCAGTCCAGTGGAGTCATGCGTTATCTTACAAATATCAGCAGGAATAATGATGGTGAATACAAATGTGAAGCTACAAATGACTGTGGAAATAGCTCTGCCAGCACTTTCCTCACTGTGCTCTGTAAGTGATTGCTATTTACATAATAATCATCAGGAAGTAATATGCATTAAGGTCTAGAGTGTTCATCTTGTAGCCCACTTTCCACTTGTTGCTAAGTGTGAAGTGCTAGATTCTTGAGCTGTCAGGTATTCCTTTCTCTTTTGAAATTAAGAAAGAGTAAAAAGCACTTAGGAGGCTGCCTTGTTTTTGAATAGATAATAAAACTAGATATAGAATTTCTATTGAAGTGTCCAACTTGATATGATTTTTATCGAGGTCCACATGAGAAGACAAATTTATATCCATAAGCAACCATGCTCTTTTTTGTTTCTTATTTTAACAATCTCAGTTTGGTTATTAATCAAAAAAATTTGACAAAAAACCTTGGATTGAGAATTCTGAATGCTTTTTCAGTCATTTATCAACCTGACAGAATGGTGCAAAAGGCAAGTGATGTTTTGGCAGCTTATTGGCGATATCAAACATGTAAAAAGTTATTGTAAATTTACAATCATATACAGTTACAGCTTTCCCTAGGGCTAGAAATCGCTGTAAAAATCTGCAGTTTATGCAACAAAACATTTTGCCCGACAATTCTGGAGAACTCTTAGTGACACTTATAATGCAGTGAACTGTGGCATTCCATTCCTTACAGATAAACCTGAAATGTTCAAGTTCATAGTAAGTAAAATTAATCAGCTGTGTGCCAAAGAGATATTGTTTATTAATGGTCTCTGTCTTCTATTCTAGACAAACCAGAGAACGTCCAGTTAATGAGTTCTGCCATGAACAACAAAGCATGTACGGGAAAAGTCATCAGCTTTCATTGCTCAGCTAATGCTAATCCAGAAGTGACATCATACCAGCTGTTTGAGAACGAAACTGCCATTTTAAACACAAGTTCCTCGGGGATGTGGAACAAGACTTTGGAGAGTGAAGGGACTTTTGTTTACAAATGTGAGGCCAATAACTCTCTTGGATCAGAATACAGCATGAGTGTTACTGTCACTGTGAACGGTAAGTAAAATAGTCCAAGTTATGTTTGTTTGAGAACAATTTGAAAAACTGCACTCATAAAGGCAGCATTTGCATGAGTGTACAAACACTCGATAATAAAAATGTTGACACTTATAAGACAGGATCCATGATTGATGAGACTCAACAGCCTTATAGGAAATGTTTGCTCAGTGGCATGCCATTATTTATGGCAAGTCTCTGTTGATGATGATTCTTTTCTTTCATGAAAATGTTAAGGCTTCTATCATTTGCTTCATGTAACAATATGTAAATAAGGTTATTATGCAAATTTTTAGCCATAAAGATGCTGGGTCTCATCACTTATTGCTAACCTATTTTTGGGGTGTCAATGTTTTGCAAGCGAGTGTATATGTGCATATTCGACTGTTCCTATTTGTAAAAGGCAATGAAGTTGAAGAGGACTAAAAGCACATTTATATTAGGGAAGCTATGATCTATGTGCTTAAGGCCACAAGCCAATGGCAGGCTGCTATTTACACCTGTCCTCATTTTCACATTTTGCAGTTCCTTCTTCAATTGTCCAAATAACACAAGATCAGAATGTAACTGAAGGTCAGAATCTGACTCTTATGTGTAATGTATCTGGAATTCCTCCACCAATGGTTTCTTGGATGACACCTGATAGTCGACGTGTTAGTGGATACAAGTTGAACGTTACAAACATTAACAGGACTCAAGCTGGTGAATACAAATGTGAAGCCAGTAATGAATGTGGCAATGCAACAGAGACAGCAAACATTATTGTGCTGTGTAAGTTTGACAGTTCCTTTTCATTAAAAGGTTACATTTATCTGTATGTTAAGTAAATTCATACACTGACGGTGGCTATTATTAGATGTATAATGTACATGTGCACTATTTGTATGAATTGTGATTAAGGTATTGGTAATTTTACAAAGATTAAGGGATGTAATTTGTATTACAGTCAGACCTCTCTCATGCAAACACTGAAGGGTCATTGGAAAGTAATCTCTTCATCTTACAAGTTTTATCATATCCTATTCAGTCTTGTTCTGCTACTTAATACTCCTTGGCTACTTTGTAATATGTAACTTACAAAGGCCAATGAAATTGTATTTATAAATTGTGTCTTTTGTCTTTAGACAAACCTGAGAATGTCCAGTTAATGAGTTCTGCCATGAACAACAAAGCATGTAGGGGAAAAGTCATCAGCTTTCATTGCTCAGCTAATGCTAATCCAGAAGTGACATCATACCAGCTGTTTGAGAACGAAACTGCCATTTTAAACACAAGTTCCTCGGGGATGTGGAACAAGACTTTGGAGAGTGAAGGGACTTTTGTCTACAAATGTGTGGCTAACAACTCTCTGGGATCAGAATACAGCATGAGTGTTACTATCACCACGAATGGTGAGGAAATTTAGTCCAAATTATGCTTGTTTGAGAACAATTTGAAAAACTGCACTCATAAAGGCAGCATTTGCAACAACAACTCAACAGCCTTATAGGAAATGTTTGCTCAGTGGCATGCCATTATTTATGGCAAGTCTCTGTTGATGATGATTCTTTTCTTTCATGAAAATGTTAAGGCTTCTATCATTTGCTTCATGTAACAATATGTAAATGAAGTTATTATGCAAATTTTTAGCCAGAAAGATGCTGGGTCTCATCACTTATTGCTAACCTATTTTTTGGGTGTCAATGTTTTTGCAAGCGAGTATATATGTGCGTAGACTACTGTTCCTATTTGTAAAAGGCAGTGGAGTTGAACAGGACTAAAAGCACATTTATATTAGGGAAGCTATGATCTATGTGCTTAAGGCTGCGAGCCAGTGGCCAGCTGCTATTTACACCTGTCCTCATTTTCACATTTTGCAGTTCCTTCTTCAATTGTCCAAATAACACAAGATCAGAATGTAACTGAAGGTCAGAATCTGACTCTTATGTGTAATGTATCTGGAATTCCTCCACCAATGGTTTCTTGGATGACACCTGATAGTCGACGTGTTAGTGGATACAAGTTGAACGTTACAAACATTAACAGGACTCAAGCTGGTGAATACAAATGTGAAGCCAGTAATGAATGTGGCAATGCAACAGAGACAGCAAACATTATTGTGCTGCGTAAGTTTGACAGTTCCTTTTCATTAAAAGGTTACATTTATCTGTATGTTAAGTAAATCCATACACTGACGGTGGCTATTATTAGATGTATAATGTACATGTGCACATTTTGTATGAATTGTGATTAAGGTATTGGTAATTTTACAAAGATTAATGGATGTAATTTGTATTACAGTCAGACCTCTCTCATGCAAACACTGAAGGGTCATTGGAAAGTAATCTCTTCATCTTACGAGTTTTATCATATCCTATTCAGTCTTGTTCTGCTACTTAATACTCCTTGGCTACTTTGTAATATGTAACTTTCAAAGGCCAACGAAATTGTTTTTAAAAATTGTATCTTCTGTCCATAGACAAACCTGAGAATGTCCAGTTAGTGAGTTCTGCCGTGAACAACAAAGCATGTACGAGAGAAGCAATCATCTTAAACTGCTCAGCTAATGCTAATCCAGTAGTGACATCATACCAGCTGTTTGAGAACGAAACTGCCATTTTAAACACAAGTTCCTCGGGGATGTGGAACAAGACTTTGGAGAGTGAAGGGACTTTTGTTTACAAATGTGAGGCCAATAACTCTCTTGGATCAGAATACAGCATGAGTGTTACTGTCACTGTGAACGGTAAGCAAAATAGTCCAAGTTATGTTTGTTTGAGAACAATTTGAAAAACTGCACTCATAAAGGCAGCATTTGCAACAACAACTCAACAGCCTTATAGGAAATGTTTGCTCAGTGGCATGCCATTATTTATGGCAAGTCTCTGTTGATGATGATTCTTTTCTTTCATGAAAATGTTAAGGCTTCTATCATTTGCTTCATGTAACAATATGTAAATAAGGTTATTATGCAAATTTTTAGCCATAAAGATGCTGGGTCTCATCACTTATTGCTAACCTATTTTTGGGGTGTCAATGTTTTGCAAGCGAGTGTATATGTGCATATTCGACTGTTCCTATTTGTAAAAGGCAATGAAGTTGAAGAGGACTAAAAGCACATTTATATTAGGGAAGCTATGATCTATGTGCTTAAGGCCACAAGCCAATGGCAGGCTGCTATTTACACCTGTCCTCATTTTCACATTTTGCAGTTCCTTCTTCAATTGTCCAAATAACACAAGATCAGAATGTAACTGAAGGTCAGAATCTGACTCTTATGTGTAATGTATCTGGAATTCCTCCACCAATGGTTTCTTGGATGACACCTGATAGTCGACGTGTTAGTGGATACAAGTTGAACGTTACAAACATTAACAGGACTCAAGCTGGTGAATACAAATGTGAAGCCAGTAATGAATGTGGCAATGCAACAGAGACAGCAAACATTATTGTGCTGCGTAAGTTTGACAGTTCCTTTTCATTAAAAGGTTACATTTATCTGTATGTTAAGTAAATCCATACACTGACGGTGGCTATTATTAGATGTATAATGTACATGTGCACATTTTGTATGAATTGTGATTAAGGTATTGGTAATTTTACAAAGATTAATGGATGTAATTTGTATTACAGTCAGACCTCTCTCATGCAAACACTGAAGGGTCATTGGAAAGTAATCTCTTCATCTTACGAGTTTTATCATATCCTATTCAGTCTTGTTCTGCTACTTAATACTCCTTGGCTACTTTGTAATATGTAACTTAAAAAGGCCGATGAAATTGTATTTATAAATTGTGTCTTTTGTCTTTAGACAAGCCTGAGAATGTCCAGTTAATGAGTTCTGCCATGAACAACAAAGCATGTAGGGGAAAAGTCATCAGCTTTCATTGCTCAGCTAATGCTAATCCAGAAGTGACGTCATACCAGCTGTTTGAGAACGAAACTGCCATTTTAAACACAAGTGCCTTGGGGATGTGGAACAAGACTTTGGAGAGTGAAGGGACTTTTGTTTACAAATGTGTGGCCAATAACTCTCTTGGATCAGAATACAGCATGAGTGTTACTGTCACTGTGAACGGTAAGCAAAATAGTCCAAGTTATGTTTGTTTGAGAACAATTTGAAAAACTGCACTCATAAAGGCAGCATTTGCAACAACAACTCAACAGCCTTATAGGAAATGTTTGCTCAGTGGCATGCCATTATTTATGGCAAGTCTCTGTTGATGATGATTCTTTTCTTTCATGAAAATGTTAAGGCTTCTATCATTTGCTTCATGTAACAATATGTAAATGAAGTTATTATGCAAATTTTTAGCCAGAAAGATGCTGGGTCTCATCACTTATTGCTAACCTATTTTTTGGGTGTCAATGTTTTTGCAAGCGAGTATATATGTGCGTAGACTACTGTTCCTATTTGTAAAAGGCAGTGGAGTTGAACAGGACTAAAAGCACATTTATATTAGGGAAGCTATGATCTATGTGCTTAAAGCTGCGAGCCAGTGGCCAGCTGCTATTTACACCTGTCCTCATTTTCACATTTTGCAGTTCCTTCTTCAATTGTCCAAATAACACAAGATCAGAATGTAACTGAAGGTCACAATGTGACTCTTATGTGTAATGTATCTGGAATTCCTCCACCAATGGTGTCTTGGATGACACCTGATAGTCGACGTGTTAGTGGATACAAGTTGAACGTTACAAACATTAACAGGACTCAAGCTGGTGAATACAAATGTGAAGCCAGTAATGAATGTGGCAATGCAACAGAGACAGCAAACATTATTGTGCTGCGTAAGTTTGACAGTTCCTTTTCATTAAAAGTTTACGTTTATCTGTATGTTCAGTAAATCCATACACTGACGATGGCTATTATTACATGTAGAATGTACATGTGACATTTTGTATGAATTGGGATTAAGGTTTCGGTAATTTTACAAAGATTAAGGCATGTAATTTGTAATACAGTCAGACCTCTCTTATGCAATCACGGAAGGGTCATCGTAAAGTAATCTCTTCATCTTAAGAGTTTTATCATATCACGTTCAGTCTTGTTTTTCTACTTTATCAAATTATTCCTTAATTTTGGTTCTATTATTACACTGATTTATGTACATTAAATGTACATGTACATTAAATTACCGACTCAATGTTTTACATCATACAAAGCTGTAAAGTATGTTGTTCTATTCATTCCTTTGTCAACGCCCCATACACATTTTCATATAAATAATATAAAAAAAAGACTACTGTGAGCTTTTACCAACCACAATATTTGACACAATTTATGACTATGACTTATGATTTTGTAACTCTTGTAGACAAACCAGACAATGTGCAATTGACAACATCTGTCATGGATAACAAAGCATGTAAGGGTGACATGATTGGCTTCAACTGCTCAGCTGATCCAAGTCCATCAGTGACGTCATACCAGCTTTTTGAGAATGACACTGCTATCTTAGACGCAAATCCTTCCGGAATGTGGAAGAGGAACATGTCAAAAGAAGGAGTGTTCATGTACAAATGTATGGCCAACAACTCTTTAGGATCAGAAGTCAGTTCATTTGTTATGGTCACAGTGAATGGTAAGCTCTTAACTTTGCAGTTTACTTAAGTTGTGAATCATTTTTCTCTGCACACATTCATCAATTTATATCATGCTGTTAGCTGCGCTGCATTTAGAACAAACTCGTTCGATTGTATACTCAGGACTCTTAAAGGGTCGAGTGAGGAATGGTAATTTTAAAGTTGTGATAAGGAGCGGAAAGCGTTTGAACATTATCTTTTTTCTTGTCAATCGAATTTGATAGAAAAAAGGTACCTTTGCAATAAACTGACGCTGTGAAGCTGTTCTCTTGCATACACTTGCTAATGTACATCATCGAGTTAGCTGTTCTACATATTGGAACAAATTAGTTTTATGTGAATGTACACTGAAAACATATACTGTGTAGAATGAGGAGTAGGGTGTTAGAGATGTGGATAAGTGCGTTTGGATATTGCCTTTGTTCGTGTCAACTGATGTCAAATCCTTTCCTTTTTAAGTAATGCGTATTTCTGTACATTTAGTTCCACCATGGTCACCCGAGTCACCTAATCAAAGAAATGGAGCAATCTGCAAAAGCTATGACACCAATTAAGTTGTTTTCATTCACAATAATTTCTTTTGACCTAAGAACGCGAAAATGACGGGTGCCTTGGATACAATCATTCAATTAAGCTATTTAAAAAAACTACGACACCAATTAAATTGTTTTTATTCCCAATAAGTGTTTTCGACCAAAGAAGGCAGAAATGACGAATGCCTTGGATACAATCATTCAACACATTGTTACAAGGGACCCCAACAACGGCGATTATTCATGTATTTGAGGTTAAATGTGTTTGGTAAATGTAATGCTTTGGTAAATTTAAAGTTTGATGAATGAAATGGTAACACATATATTTATTTACGGACTAGAGATTTTGGTACAGTATTAATTTAATTTTGTGTTTGTCCACAGTGCCTTCAAATATCGAAGCAGTTCAAGATCAGAATGTCACCGAAGGTGACAATTTAACCTTAATATGTGCTGCATCTGGAATGCCTCAACCAAAAGTGTCTTGGATTAAGCCTG
>CALNXJ010000079.1:280000-292500 GCA_942486045.1 Pocillopora meandrina
CTATTCAGCGGATAAGTGATAGCAAAAAGAACTACCCTATCCACCGGACAGAGATTTATCTAGCGGATAGCGTTGTCCAACCTTCGAACAACCAGGGCCTGGTAAGTGTCACAGATGCATGTATGTGTTGGTACGTTTGTGAAGCGAAATTGTGGGCAACAGTAAAGTCACCACCTACCCAGAGTACAGTTGGAAATCCAAAGTAAATCCAAGGGTAAACTCAAACTTGTATAGTGCAGGTACAGGTACGAATTAGTTCAAAGAGGGTTTAAGGATTGAAGCTTCAAAAGGTTATGAGAAATAGTCCTGGAATTTCTTTACATATTTATGCAGGTTGTGTTTGGTATATGATTTTATGCTAAAACTGAGAGGTGGGTTTTTTTTTGGTCTCGTCACGAGCTTGGGAAAAAGAAAAAATTTTAAGTTCCCATTAGGAATCGAACCTCAGACCTTCGGATTCCGGAATTCTTTGTCCCACGCTCGTGACAAGAAAAAAAACATCTTTCTCTACCTTTATCTTATATAAAGGTGGGTGAGTCAAGTTGACATAGGAAATGCTTCTCCTACAAAATGTAGAGAAGTTATTAGCTGGTATTGCTGAGTTACTAGTGAATACATGTTTGCTATGAAATTACCTGGAACCTGATTGGCCCGAACCAGGCATGGGAAGTACTGGTCCCTGGGTTCAACATATTTTCGATGTGATCACAGCTCTAATAACATAAAAATATTTTATCTATAATGAAGACATTTCGGAGAAATATAAAGGTTCTTCCAGAACTCTGTCAAAATTTAAAAATAAAATTACAACTCTAAACTGCTTCGTAAACTGAAATAGTTTATTTTTATCAGTTTTAGAGTTTTGGATTTATTTTTTTCTTCTTGATTAAATTTAGCATCTGTACTTCCCCTATGATTTTTACTGTCTCCAAAGAGCTTGAGCATATTTAGAACGTAGAAATGTAAATTTCTCACGATTTTTAACTCTCGTTCTTTACAGGTGGTTTCTGTGGGAAACCATGTACTAATGGAACATCGTGTCGTAAGTTTGGAGACAAACACCTTTGTATCTGTCCTCAGGAAAAAAAAGGAACAAACTGTCTGGAAAAAGGTTAGAACAACTTTTCAATTTGTAGCAGATAAAAAGCCACTCCCGTTGCATTTGATTCATTTTGCCATCTTCCCAGCCTTAAATTAAATGCTTGCACATTTTAAATATACTCTTCTTTCACTAAAATCTTCGTTTTACACGCGGTTGTGCACATTTATTTATTGATACCCCGCATGAAGATCATTGTATTAGAAACTTGAGTATACCTGATATATATGCGACATACATATAGGCAGATAGACTGATCATTCAGACTTGATGCTGATCTCTAATGAATCCGCCGTTAACACTCCAAAGAATAGACATACATTTAACGAAGCACATACTTTGTAAATTGATGTTGGTCTCGAACGAATCAGCCTTTAACCTTCCAAAGGACAGAACTACATTCAGCCATACACGTGTTCATTCAGTAAAATTTTGCAACATTTTGCTATTTTTGCGACTACACGCCCAGTGAAAACCAAACTACCTTTCTTCTTGCATTTACCATAGTGGCGGTACTTCGGTTAAGTGGATAAGCAAATGTTCGTTCAATTTGCCTGCTGCGCAAAGCTTTGAGATAAACTGAAGGTGTTCGATGTTTTATCCCTTTCTAACGAGTTATTTTTTGTGCAATGTAGGTTGTACAGTAAAGGTAATTTCGCTTTTTGTAATGTTCATACTTCTCTTGCTCCTAACAGAGGAACTTAAGAAAAAAGTTGTTGTGGGACTTAAACTCAAGGGAGAGTTCAAACAAGTATACGAGAACCTGGAAAATTCAGAGACGAAAGCACTTGTCCGAGATATTAAAAAAAATGTGAGTGCTTTGGTAAAAATAATTATGATTAACTTGAAGTTAGTATTGTAATGTTTTAAGGAAAGAAATAATTATTTTGGAATACAGCCCATTGCATATCATGATTTAGAATAATTTATGAAGGTGTAGGTATGCACCAGGCTACTGCAAGGCCCTACCTGATTTCTACACGGACACCTTCTTACTCCGAATTAGGCGAAGTGTGGTGCTTTTCCTATAGAAATTAATGTTTCTTTTACTGGGATAAAAATTTATTTCGTACGAAAGGCTTCGCTCTTAGTGTCGTTTTAAAACAGCAGATCGGGGCATAAATTTCTCCTGGTCAGTACATAGAAAGTAGAGAACATAGAAATGGAAGTTTTTTTGTTTTGTTTTTTCCAGATGATGAAGGAATTCAATGGCACTGGTCTCATTAGCGTTAAGGTGACCGAACTGAGGTAATACGTTTTCAAACTTTGTGTACTTTAAATCAGAAACTTTATGGTTAATTTTGTTTATTGTGCAGTATTAGCAGTTCCGATGCATATGAAGCTCTGAGGTCACAAACCAATCATTATTTTAAAGTCAAGAGATTTTGACTTAGAGCTAGGAAGAACACATAACTGCTTTACGATTAAAATGAAATATCGAAATTTGGGTATTGAAAGGGTGGGAGGCTAGATTGGAAGGAGTATAGCTAGAAAGTTTATCGAGGAAGTCCAGGTTTAAATTAAATCCCCTAAAGCCCTTCGGCACATCACTATTTATTTGTCTTTTCGTCTAAAAGCGTTTGATTTCTTGCTTACTCTCAGGCAAGGAAGTATCATTGCTGACTTGGAACTAAACTTTACCAATTCTGTCGGAGAAAGTAATGTAAATGCATTGCTGACGCAGGCAGCGAATAAGGGAAAAATTGGCGATATGGAAGTTGAAGAGTTTAGCGTTGGAAATAATTTCCCAGGTTAGTTCTTTTGTCTTCGTCAATTGTTGCTGTTTTGCAGATCACAGCATTTTGCTTAGTTAATCTCCATTATCCGACAAGCCAGATTTTGGGAGACACAGTTGATGACTTTGTACTTTGAAAGCTAACTTTTTGAGGCGTTTTGAACTAAGTCAGAGTTTAACATTTCCTAGCGCTGGCTTAACCGCATTTGGAATTACTAGGTCCGAGATTTCTTTTCCCTTAGCACCCGTAATGATGAGTGAAAATGTGCCTGGGTGGCTTAGAGTTTAAAACTGAATGAAATGAGGCTTTTTTTTTGTATGTTTGTATGTATGTTTCAGGGCCAACTACAACTTCAGGGCCAACTGCAACTTCAGGGCCAACTGCAACTTCACAACCACCCGAGGACTGTAGAACCTTCTTTGAGGGAGAAGATTGTAAAAAAGGTAGGGATTAATTTTTTTTTTCTAAAATCAACCTGTTGTGTGAAAATATAACGTTAGTAATAGTTTTTTGTAGATGTTAGTGAAAGTGGAGATGGCCATGAACTTGGAGCGAAATCACGAAAGACAAGATTGGCATGTAAATTGTCAACCACTATTTTAATGATATAGCGTACTGATTGACCAATCAGAGGGCGCGTATTTCATTAATCACGTTGGTGATTTCACTCAAAAAGACATTCTCACCGATTGTATAACAAGTTCAAATGATTGCAAGCTTACAACTTTTTCCAAACCTTTTTTCGTTTTCCAAAATAGTACATTTTTGGATAAATCAATGATTTTTCTCTGCATGTTTTGCTAATCTCTTAAAAAATTAATAGTCAAATTTTGCAGACAAAATTTAAAATGAATTCAAAATTTATGTTTCCCTCTGCAAGATTTAACATGTCCGAAAGAAAGTATGTTTTAATGGTCAACTATGAAAAGATGTAGAGGTAATCTATGTAATCTGCAAACAGTCGGTCACTGGATGTTGCAGAAATTCTGCGTCCACTCATACACTGGATATCGCATAAACTCTGCAACCACTCATACACTGGTGTAGTAGAAATTCTGCAACCATTGAGACACTGAATGTCGCTGAAATTCTTCAACCATTCATACACTGGGTGTTGCAGAAATTCTGCAACCATTCATACACTGGATGTTGCAGAAATTCTCAACCACTCGTACACTGGGTGTCGCAGAAGTTCTGCGACACAATTTCAGTCCAGTTCAGAACAATTTTAAAAGATTTTTATATGTCATGAATAGAGCACAAAATATATCATTTAAATCTTGCATGGACTTGGAAAAGATCACAAGGGAAATTAATGCTCAACAATCTAATGAAAGCCTCAGACCCTTCACTATCCAAGGGAAAAATGCTAAATTGACAGAATCACAGATTTTAATTAATATCTCTACCAATGTTTACGAGAGGGAATTATGTTACATGTGTATCACAGTTAAAAGGGCAAAAATAAGCTTCTAGAAAAAGTAATCCTCTTTCTCAGTTACCTGTAACTGTTTCCAAAATAAGAAAAATCAAACCGTGCAACGTTCCCTAATAAGTCACATAATTATGAAAGGGAAAATATGCAGTAGACCCACTCTACAAAGCCATTTTGAGGGCGTCTTGTGGTTTTTGTCGGGTTCTTCACTGAAAACAACGACGAACTCTAAAATCTGGTCAACTCTTGTCGCTGTTCTTCACCATTTCTCGAAAATAATCGGTGTCGAATCTTTGAAAGATATTCCTTTGCTGGACCCTTCGGAGTATCACCTCCTGAGAGGAAACTTAAGGTATGAACAAACTGTTTATACATGACTCGTGACTAAGACCAAAGTTAAATATCACGCGTGAATTTTACTGAAAGGTTAACGTTATTCGTGAATTTATGAAACTGTGTAAGGGGAGATTTGATATCCTGAAGTATACTTGAACCCTGAAATTTTTGTTTTGTTGTTTTTTTTTTTTCCCATCACGTGAAAACCTCAAGATTTCAATAAACCTTACACTCAAGATGAGAAGTTAGAAAATTTGCCTTTTCATCCGTGACGCGTGAACTGATTTTTCGAAAATTCGCCTGCAATACCTTACCGGTCCTCTTTCAGCTCAAATTATTTCCAACGAATTCCAGGGGTGCGTTCCAATTTGCTTCAGTAAACTCATGGCAAATGCTATTTTGGAAAACACAAAATATTTTGGAAAGCGTTTAACATGATACACACTCTGGTTCCTGTACCTTGCGCTCACTGCGATGACATCGTGATAAAATTAGTGATCAGGTACCCTGGATGGTGTAGTGATGAGAGAGCTTGCCTGTGGCCAGGGTTTGATTCTCGGAAAGTCTTGGTAGTTCCCATTCAACAAACGGGTTTTATTGTGTTTTCTGTGTTCACATTCAGCATCGAGGTATATAAAAAGTGTAATTCGAACAGCTACAATTTCGGGAAATTGAAGACAATAGAACGGTATTTTTAGCCAGTAGCCTCATTATTAATCCATAAGTTTTAATTTTAATCAAAGTTTCGAGCCCGTTTTGTTAACGCGACTATCGAGAAACCGGAACCGAGTGTCATTTTTTTGTTAAAAGTTTCGTTCTGGCGAGGATACTTCTCCTCGTTCTCCTTCCTCCAATCCCCACGTCAAACTCCAATTTGACCTAGAAACAGGGAATGGGAAGGGCTCCCATGCTCATATCCGCTCGGAACGTAATCGAATTTGATCATCAATTCATCAATTTTCTTGTAAGATTTACTGGAGTTTATTACGTCCATTTTGAAATCACTGGTGGTCCTGGCCGGCGCGATTTATTTACGCATCGCACTATTGTTTGCTCTAAATCGCATCTTTTCCTAGTCAATGAGAAAGCTTTTCTAAAACGCAACAACCAATCAGATTTTATGGTTTGTTTAAAGTAACCAATCAAATCGCAACAAAATAAAAAAGGCAACATTGAATCATTTACAAACCAGTCATTTAAAGTAACCAATCAAATCGCAACAAAATGAAAGGAAACATTGAATCATTTTCAAACCAGCTCAGTACCGGATTAGTAGAATATTGGTTACATTTTGCGCTTCATAAAGGGATGTAATAGAGCTGTAATTGAACTCCGTGTTGCACCATCTTACTTTTGATTTCAAATGACGGGTATGATTTCAGACCAAATTGCACTCCATTCATTTAAATTACAATTATAAACTGTGCTTGGCCATATAACTCCATGCTATTTATTCGTGATCTTTTCCAGCGAAGCCTGGTTTGATTGTACTCTGCGTGATTGGAGGTGTGGCAGTTTTGGCAATCATCGTAGCAATAATAGCTTACGGTTTGCACAAGAAAAAATCAAACGTTGCATCCTTTTCAAATGGTAAGCCTATCAGAATTCTTTTTTTTTTTTTTCTAACGGTGATTTTTTTATTTATTTACTTTTTATTTTTATTATCATTTCCTTTTAGTTCTTGGGGGGGGGGTAGAGGAAAAGTTATACTTTTTTATTCCCTGGAGAAATAATTCGGTACCGGCAATCTGTTTGAGATTTGGAACAAAATGCCAGAAATCGGACAAACGTGAGTGTTCTAATAATCTAACTGGGATAGAAACAGCTGGTAAAAATGGGTAACAAATTGTTTTCTTTTCTGATTCGTTTGGGTTGTTCCACGATGCCGAAACTGTAATAATGGATGCCACAGAATTTTGAAAAATAATAATTTTAAAAAAAGATGAGGGGAGAAAAAAAAAGAAACAGATCAATTCTGTTCTGGAAGTAGAAATGACCGTTTTTGTTTTTGACTCGTAGGTAACTATGCACCAAGGGCCGATCCAGACGGGTGAGACATTTGTTTTGGAAAATGATTTATAATGTATAGTTGCCGCAATGTTTGTTAAATACGCAGTAATGGTAAAAACTGAAATCGTCGTGCTCTTTTGTTATGTAAGCCTGCTAAAGCAAAGCAAGCGCTCTTTTAGGCCGTTAGCAAGATCACAGGCTGCGATATATTTTAGGAGGCGTTTGATCAAAGGTTCCTCTTCATATACGTACATACAAACAAACAAGTCAACACCCCCCTTCCCCTCAAAAAAAAAAAGAAAAGAAAAAAGAAGATTGAGCGACGAGTTTAACGTAATAATCGTTTTAACGTGAGATTGAAGACCACCTTGGGTTAATTATCTCTATTTTTGGTCTTGTTTTTCTACCAACTTTCCCGTTCTTGACATTTTGGATTGAACTAAAATGTTAGGGAATTAGGGACTTTATTGTTGTGAGAAAGGAATGCTACAATTAAAAGAACAACGTAAACTTACAGGTACATGGCAACTTGTGATAGGGACAACATTCTCCTTCGATATGGCTCCGGCCTTGGCTTTCTGTGAGATTCTTTGTCTATTTCGTAGCTTTTCTTGATATGAATTGTGAAAGTCAAATACAAATGAATCTTCTATATAGTCAATTTCCATAAATCTTCTATCCTAAGTCAGTAACATACGTGGACTTTTGACGACGACAAATTAATTTCACTAGTTTATATATATATATATATATATATATATATATATATATATATCAACTTGCCTCTTTTTGGTATGATAGGGATAACATTCTCCTTCGATATGGCTCCGGCCTTGGCTTTCTGTGAGATTCTTTGTCTATTTCGTAGCTTTTCTTGATATGAAGTGTGAAAGTCAAATACAAATGAATCTTCTATATAGTCAATTTCCATAAATCTTCTATCCTAAGTCAGTAACATACGTGGACTTTTGACGAAGACAAATTAATTTCACTAGTTTTTATTTATATATATATATATATATATATCAACTTGCCTCTTTTTGGTATGATAGCACTGCTGGTTCAGCAGAGAGGACTCTTCAAGGGAACAATTATGGAAATGTGAATTCAGGATACGAGTATGACAAAACGAATGGCCAGGACCACTCCACTGAAATGGTAACATTCAAGGGGACAAATCCAGCGCAGACTCCTGGGATTGCAATCAACGACTCCAGTATGACAAAGGTAAGGCAAGCTCAAAGTCATGTAGGTTCTACTTTTGTTGCCATATGTACAGCACTAGTTACTTCAATCTCATATTCGTGAAAAAGTTAATCATAGTGGATCCTTTTTCGGTTTATTTTAGTTTTTTTGTGTGACTGTGTGTGTTCTCCCACCTTGAACAACAATTATTTTAAGACTCCTATTTAAAATGCCGTAACTTTGCGGTGACCTACTTATGCCCACGTCTGGTACACCACTCAGGGATGTCATAAAGCCTCTACTGCACGCTTTTCACTCCGAAACTCGTGTTTCATTCGTATTCAACTAAAATCTTAATTTGCAGTTCATTTTGCAACAAACGCATAAATTGAGCCATGAAATGATAACGCATTAACTTACATCTAGCGCTAGTCTAGTGTCAAAACAAGCCTGGAAAAGTTGTCGTGTCCGGAAAATTTAAGCAATCAGTAATCAATGAATGAATCAACGTTGTGCAACCGCATATTACAATCCTCGTGAATGCCTTTTAATGTTAACTAAACTTCACGCTGACTTTGAAAACTTAAAATGGCTACTGATAGTAGCCATCTTTAGATAATAAGATATGCCCAAGACTAACGCTTCTGTGGTCAGGATCGCCTATTCCCAATCAAGTAAGAAACTTTTTACTGAATTGAACCCAGTCTTCGCATCCAAGCAATAATCAGCTGGATACCAAGGCACAATAATGGCTTATTGGAATTAAGAGGATGACAATCACCGAAGCAGTCCAAAATGTGTGACTCAAAGCCCCTAAGCACACATTTCTGAAGATAAAATGCCAGATTGGAGCTCAGTTCTTTCTATTCCAAAAGCTGGAGGACCTGTTCTTTTCGTAATGCACAACACAGAAAGAAGACGAGATTCAGAGCCAGCACATAGGGAGCAATTCATCTTGTGTTCACCATGCCACTCGACATGATTCAAGATTTGTTATCCACTCATGATATAACTTCCGTCACTACTTAAAGAAAATTGTTGAACAAGAATGAAGATAACATGTAACAGCTCTAACTTAAGTTTTGAACTATTAGATGAGCAATAGTTTTTAAAAATTCGATTAAAGTTATGAAAATAAATTTTTTTAGTACTAAAGGTCAAAAATCTAAATTCAGAAAAGTGCACTGCCTATTTACTAAAAAATGCTGAATATTACATTTTAAGTACTATTGTCGGATTCAGATTTTATTCAGGGCCTACGTGAAATAAACTGTTGTTTCTTTCAGTTTGCTGCCTCAATATATTGATAAATACTAATTGCAGTCGAGAGTCATCAGCTAATTGTGAAGTCTTGAAGTGCAACATAACTATCCGCCAAAGAATCTAATAAAACCATGCGTTTTCATACATTGTTCATTTTCATTTGTGTTCTTACTTGATTTCCGTCAAAAACATATTACATTTACTGGTGACCTTTTGAGTTTTTAGGTTGGTGTCGTAGGATCGAAATGAAGAGCATTAAAGTTAAAGCCCGCTTGCTTTTGGCGTTTTGGGGTTATTTCAGAGCAGGTTGATCACAATTTTGGATTGGCACTCAATTATATCAAAGGATCACTCATTGCCAAAGGCTCTGTTTATTTTTACCCTTCCAAATTCTACAGGGAAGTGAGAATTGTCGTTAAATAGTGCAAGTGGTCACAGTTTATAATTAGGAAAGGAGTAGACTACAGAAAAGTTGGAAGATGAAGAAGGAAGATATATTCATGTAGCTCGAGTTCAAGATAGAGAAGAATCGCACCCTTGACCCTTTTTTTGGTTACTCCTCTATTTAGTCCCAGGGTAAGAGGAAGACCTACTAGACCCAGAAAACTTTAGAATCACTGATCGCTATAGCTGGACCTCGCATGTTGCGAAAACCTTTTAGCCAAAGATGGCCGTCAGGGGTCATATTAGTCCAACTCTGTTTTATCTACAGAAAGCGCAACCTGGTGAAGGGATGTACGCTGATCTTGGGGAATTTTATCAGAAGGCACCCGCCCCTCCAACCACACCGGTTAAAATGCCTCCTGAATACGAGAAAACAGAATATGCAGAAATAAGTCAATTCCTTCGCGGACCAGTCAAGACAGATGAAGAGAAGGAAGACGAATCAAATAATGACGGAAACTCGTCCCCCGACAAAGATTCATCCCCTGACAAAGGCGAAGATCCATCACCTGATATGGGCGATGCTGGTGACAGAAACAGTAGCGGACCGGTAGAATTTCTCGTGGACATTTAATGGAAGATGACAGTGGTAAGATGTTGGAATTTACTTCTCTCTCAAGTATTTCAGAGCTCAGTATCGACGTAACCGTTCTCCTGAGGGATGTGTTAGCTATTCCAACATGAAGAGCACTTGTGCATCTGCCATAATAAACCATAGTTAAACTGTCGGCGCTGCTGTCGTAGTGCCTGCAAAAATCGCAAACCTTGTCGAATTTCTGTCATTTTTTTGCTTTTCAGCCGCTTGCCTTCCTCAATGGGCTCGAATTTAGCAGCGTAAGCAAATGACGAAAGCAGAATGTCTTCATAGCTCAAATTATGACTTTACCTTTAGTTGCCTTTTGTATCTCGTTTCAAATTCATCACCTTAGTTAAGACAAAGAGTAATTGAAATTCTGACTTAGTTCATTTTGAATTACAACACACCTAACGTTTCGTACATTTGTTTATTCATGTGTGATTGTTTGTTTACTTTTGAGCCGGCGTTTGTCGGTCATACTGATGAATTGTCATTATTTACTTGAGGTTGTGGCTGAATTTAAACCCTTACTGGTACAACAAGCCACTTTATTCGATAATTAACTTGTGCTATTTTTTGCTTTGTTGTGTTTTTTGTTTGCTTGTTTGTTTGTGTGTTGTTGTTGTTGTTTTTTTTTTTGGCATTAATTACTAAGTCGCAAGAGTGTTGTGAATCAGATAATTAACGTACTGTAGTCCTGATGTACCTTAGCTATGATGACCAATTCGCTCAGCGTTCTTCTTAAAAGAACAGACAACACTTGGCAATCGAGAGCAGCAGTAACTCAGGGTGGCCTTGTTTGTTCTATTTTGTTCTACCATGTTGCAATGGGAAACAGATTACATAACAATGAGGAGTAAACCACGAACAATTGTCAAATAGTCTTTATTCTTTAGAGTGCAGTTATTGTAATTCTTGTCTTTTATGAGGTTTTGAGTGGCTCATCTTTTCAAAATTGAAGAAATATTTTTTCTTTCATAAGCAACTGTTGTTGGGCGTTGTTATTTCTTCTTACACATTGTATTTTCCTTGCAGTGAGCAAGAAAGACGAAGCCAGTTCTGGCTTGACGGATAAGCAGTTAACTCTTAATAAACCGATCTTTAGAGTAATATTCGTACACCTTAGAAACAATTTTTAGAATTTAAAAATGTTCTTAAGTGGTTTAGCACGTTTGCATAATTTTTACTTTTTGCAGAAATGAAATGCATTTTGTAACTTAAGTTAAGTCATCAGTAACGTTATTTCGAAGCAATAATATAGATAAATGTTGGATAAGAAGGCACATTGTTTGTTAAAAGTGAGAAGTACTTGCCTTGAGTATGAATAACTTAAAACTAATGATTAGAAATAAAAGGAAAAGAAAAAAAAAGGACGTGTTTCTCGAAGTAGCGAGATAGAGTCGGGTCCTAGATGGACAAACTGAACAATTTGACTATAAACCGCAACTAAATCTACCGAGGTAGTGTCCATATACGAGGCATCGTCTGAGAAACCTTTCTTGAGCATACTGAGATATTTTCGTAGCCTGTGAGTAAGTATTTTTCTAGGTTTAAAATTTAAGGGCTTCTGTCGTAGTTTCGTTTCGCTCCTTGTGTTCTTTTTTTCCAAGTAAACATCAAATTACATCTTTTTGCCAAATTTTAGCACACGAAAATAATTCAAGATTAGTGTTTGTAGAGTAACCACTAAACTGTGCGGTGTGTGGTGAAGTTTGGGTTTTATTGAGCAAGCTACTGTATGTTGCATTCCACTTCATTCATAACTTTAGTTCTTGCAAATCATTGTCTTTTTCATGTCTTAAACTCGATGTTTTATCTAGCGATATAAGTGTTTTAAATCTTGTGGGTCGATTAAAATCTTACATGGTTAATTTTCTTTGGCAGTCCAGGCCACTAAAATTGTGGTCGTAAAAATTTTGAGATAAAAGTAGCTTGAGCTGATGGTATAATGTTAAAGGAATAATGCCACAACAAGATAAGGTCTAGTTTTAACGATAGCAATACAGAAATAGCTTATTGCATTTTAATAGGATATTTATAGCATTCATTTAATGAGTGTCCTAGGTATTATTTATTCAACTAGTCGCTAGGTAGTAATCATAATTTAGAAGGGAACACGACATAATTTTTTTTCATGTACGTAACAGTTAGATTATGAAAGCTCTCCATTTCTAAAGCGTGATAGTTGATGAAGGAGAGGTCCAAATCCATTATCGTGCATAGTAAACGATATTGTTTTGGTATCAATGTATTAATGGTTCAAGCCTTGAGAACAAGTCAAGCTTATGTTTTCATTGTAATTTGTTTGCATTCGCGCACCAAAAGGCTTCGAACTGTACTCACTATCTGTATATCATTGAACATATAGCGAGTATTGTAACCGATCAGATTGCAACATTTGCGATGAAACAGCAA